>CAUYSK010039378.1:0-13384 GCA_963575035.1 Avahi laniger | reverse complement strand
AGGAAGGAAGGAAGGAAGGAAGGAAGGAAGGAAGGAAGGAAGGAAGGAAGGAAGGAAGGGAGGGAGGGAGGGAGGGAGGGAGGGAGGGAGGAGAAAAAAAGAAAGGCAGGGTAATTAGAAAGACTATAGTGCTATAATGCTAGCTACCTAAATAGATAGGTGGATGGAAGGAAAAGGTTTGCATTTTTATCATGAAATAATTCCATACTCTTCTTTAGTTCTATTAAATTTAAATAATCACAGTCAGTAAAACTGATAATTTTATTTCCTATGCCATAGAAAACTGGAATCAATGTTAGACAGTCACAGAATAGCAAGAAGTGAGAATCAAAAGTTTTATATCTCTGTAAAACATTATTTATTTGCTGAGCCATACCAGCCTTTACCTCTAAAATTTTTTTGCTGATTATTTTTTCAATTGTGTGGTTCTTAACCCTGGTTACACATTAAAGTGATGAGTGGAATATTTTAATATATCAATGCCTGTGCTCCCTGTCAGAGCAATTAAATCGGGATTTCAGGTGGAAAGGCCTTGTCAAGAATATTTTTTGAACCTTTAATTGATGCGTAACACATGAACAAACAAATATACACATCATGGATATAATTGACACTTAATTTAAAATGTATCATAAGAAATTGCTTCAAAATTTAAATTTCCATTTTTCGTATGGTAATAGTATGAAGAAAAACTCTGCTCAACTGTTTATGTTTCTCTGTGGTGCAGGGCCAGTGTGTGAGTGGGTCTCGAGACCTTGTCTGGTACCTGGGCAGGTTGTGGGGCCTTGGCTGGTGCCTGGGTGGGTCGAGGGATCTGGGCGGCTGCCTAGACATGTCATAGGACTTCAGTGGGCACCTGGGTGGGTGGGGTGCCTGGCCAGTATCTTGGTGGGTAGTGGGACAGTGGCCAGCAGCAGGGCTGCTCATTGGGCCATAGAAGCCAGGCAGCCCGTGGCTGTCAAAGCCAGGGAGCCGCAATGGCTGGGGTTCTCCCTGTGCCCTGATCTGACTGCATCAGCTGCTACGGCGTTACTCAGTTGGCAGTGGCGATTCTCAGATGTTCAGATGGCAGAGGCAGATGCTGAGGTAATGGGTACCCACTCTACTTGGATCACTTGGAGGTGGCCAGAGTGGTGGTGGCGAGGGGGTGCATGGCATCCAGTCACAGCACATGTGGGAGCCCCTGCCCTTTCCACTCCCTTCCTTGCCCAGCGGGGGTAGTGGATGGGCAACTGCAGTGGGGCTGACCCCTCCGTAGATGGGGCATTCTGAGGCTGATGGCTCTGAATGGTGTGTCTTGCAGGGACCCGGGATCAGGAGCCAGGAGGACCCCACTGTGCCTGCTCTTCAGCGCAATGCTGCCATGTAGTCTCCAAGCAACTCCCTGATCCGTTTGCAGGTCTGCTGTGGAAGGGGAAACCTTCACAGCTCCTGCTGCGGCGCTCACTGGGGAAGTGTGAAGACCCAGAGATCTCTCCCTTGACCATTTCCCACGTGTGGCCACCCCCCACCGCCGTACCTTCTGATCTTGTGGAGTGGATCACCCTGGTCCCTCTCCTTCACTTCGGGTGTCTCTGGTTGCTTCTCTGATGATTCTCAATGCTCTCTCTGAGACAGCCCACCTGTTGGTGCACTTCTGCCTGCAACTTTCGATGCTCTCCCTGAGAGCAGCAAGTACAAGCTCCTTCTAGTCTACCATCTTGGTCCCCTTTGTCCCAGTCTGTGATTTTTCTTATTTACTGTCTCCATGGTTTTTTTGAATAACTCCTTTTTAAATTATGTTCAGATAATCAATCTATCATCCAAGTTTGGTACTTTGTTTAATCTTTTTTAATAAATCTTCCCTACTATATAGCTCATGGCAAATTCTATGATTTATGTTACCAAAAACTTCTAGCCTGGACAACATTGTGTAAATTTATTTTCTCCTACTCTTCCCCATTAAGCAACACCATAAACCCTTGAAATGCAATTGACAACTAAAGGAGAAATCTAAAGGTTACATGAGAGAAAGTGAGCTAGTTTGAGACATCAAGACCAGAGGAACAGCACAACAGCAGAGCGTCTTGTGCCCTCCTCCCCTCCTCAAAATAGGAAGACCGTCCAGATAGATATCTAATCTCTTACAAGTAAAAATTCACATTTGAAAAATCTTATCTATCTCCCTAAAACAATGAATTTATAAATTACTACTTTCATCAGTATAAAACTAAAAACAAAAGTTAAATTTGTATGATTTCTGTAGTATTTTGGTCCACAAAATGTAGCAATGCAAATGTACTGCACCATATATATAAATATTATATTTCTTGTTATGTATAAAAAATTAACTTAAATAGGATGAATTAAAATGAAATTCTATAACTATTGATGTCTGATCCTTACATTATGGAAATGGCTTGTTTTTATTTGGTGAAGCATAACACGTGACCTTGAATGTGTTTTCACTGCCTAGATGTTATATTTACTTATTATTTTTGCATTGAACTTTATTTACTTATGCAAATATTTGGGTATGCTATCTCATTTTTCTTAACAGCTAAACTAATCCTAGTTAATCCTATAAATATAACACAGTTATTTTTCCATGGGTTTATTAACATGCTGAGGTGTATCAGTTCAATATGTGGCCTTGTAATTTTAACATCCACTATTTTAAGACTTAGTTATTCTCATTTAACATATGTGACACTAAATTCTCATATAAACTCCAACTACCCTGCTTTGGCTCCTTCCTTATCCCTGTGTAAATCCTCCCCTTACCCCACTGCTCTTTTTCCATCTACGTAGGGCCTTCTGTCTGTGGGACGTTACATGGTATAGTGGTTAAATGCATGAGTTCTTAAAATGCAGCTAGACTCCCTGCATATAAATCTGATTTTATTATGATTAATATATAATCATTGCACATATTTTGGGGGTACACTGTGATGTTTCAATGCTTGTGTAATGATCAATTCAGGGTAATTAGCATATCATCCCTTTAAACTTTTATAATTTCTTTGCGATGAGGACATTCAAAAACCTGTCTTCTAGCTATTTTGAAATATACATTATTGTTAACTCTAGTCATCCAACTATTCAATAGAACACCGGAACTATTTCTCCCAGCTTTGGACCCCTTTATCAATCTCTCACTATCCCCACTCTCCCTCCCCAACCTCTGGAAATCACCATTCAACTCTACTTCTATCAGGGTAATATTTTTACATTCCACATATGCATGATATCATAAATCCTCCTTTTATTATTCACTTCTCTTACTATCTTTATGACCTTTAGGAAGTTTATTAACCTCTCAGTTTTCTCATCTATAAATAAAAGGCAATAAAATGCTTACTTTGGGGATAAAACAAGAAAACTATTTAGACCAATGTCTAACAAATAGTGAATGATCAATATATATCAGCAATTATTGTTCTTTAAAATTCACTAGAGCACCATGGCTGTGGCATAATTCCTAAAAGAATAATTTATAATTCCATATGTGTTTTCTTTGTCAAGCCTTAGTGTCAAATTTCAAGTCCCAGTATCTTTCTGTGCATATGAGTCTGGAATGATAATCAACACTTTCCCTCTCTCTGTGGCTGAATCATGTCAAATTCATAACATTGTATAAAAATTATTATTCTGCCAGCTCATTTTACAGACTTCAGATTTCTATCATTCAAGTAAATATATCATTAAATATTGGAAATTGTAATTTGAATAACCATACTCATTTGAACCATAAATACATTCAATCAGTAAGTCTCCACAGTTCATCTTTGATAATATTCTCACACGTTCCATCCTATTAAAATAAACTTCCAATCATTACTTTCCTAAATATGTCCATATCATCTGTAAATAATATATTCCACTGTAATACCCACACAAAATAAGAAAATTGCTGTATATTCCACCATCCAAATTTACTCTTAATATGCCTGAATAAAACTAAATTAATTTCAATTTAAAGATATGTACTTTTTGATTATGTTTTCCAAAATATTTTTAAACTTCTTTTAAAAAATATTTTTACAAGCCAGTAATTATGGAACTTCTCTATACCATATGGCTATTTAATGTATATCTCAAGGAACTATAATCTGATAATAGTATGTTGATTTCTTCATTTTCACTAGCTGCATATTAAGTGTTCAACAGATGCATGTGACTGTATGGCACTATATTAGACAGCAGAGTAGAAAGTTTTTATCTTCATTAAAAGTTCTGTTAGATAGTGTGGTCTTTGTGCGAGGGAAGGACAGCTCTCAGTCCAGAGGCTACCAGGTCATTCCAGCCATCCGGCAGGGGGCTCTATGGTGCCTGGCCTTGCTCCCTTGTCTCATCCCCACCCCCCTACCTTCTCCACGTAAGCCCTTCAGGTAAACTGAGTAGCAGGGCCACTTTTTGTGGGATGAAGTAGAGCATCAAATCTTAATCTTGAGGACTTGACAATAAATCTTGATTTGATCATATTCTTGGCCAACAAGTCAACACTATATTTATTATAAGGAGTCTGGTGAGCATCCCTGAGTACAGTCCTACATTGAATAGATTTTCTCTTCTTCGGAGGTCTTCATCTTCCTTCCTCCCACAAGGGCGTATGGATCACTTCTAGAGGTCACTTCCTAGGCCAAATTTCTATATAAGTCTGGACGGAAGCTATCTTGGATCTTCCTACAAGATTCAAAATGTCTAAACCAATGTTAAATAGCTGTTCAGGAAGATAATTGGACCTCTATGAATTATTCATTTCTTTTGCAGTAAACAATTAACTTAATAAATCTTCAAAATACTTAAGGATTGGTACTGTCTCCTCAAACCCTCAACACTAGTGTTTTACTCTTGATACAAAAAGAGGCACTAAACACTATGGTAGAACTACATGGAAAGATATAAGCAAAGATTCGGTGAGTATGAGGGAATGGCCCAAGTGACCCAGACAATAAAGCAACTAAAAGATCTCTGGATGAAAATTTAGTGGTCAAAATAAAATCAGAATTTGAGTCAAACTGCTCTGAAACATACAACTGCTTCTAAATCTAGTTAAGGAACAGTCAACTATAATTGGAATAATTTTTGAAGGAAATTTAGAAGACTATTTGGTTACCACCAAAAAGGCAAAAGAAAGACAGAAATTGGAATATATTATGTGAGCTTTGCAAGGAAAATAAATGAAAATAGCAACATTACTTTTGTGAGCTGCATTGGTGTGCTTGACTTCTTCAATATCTATCAAAAAAAAAATCTCAACCTTAGTTTTAAGATGCTCCATTTTTATAGGTGAGATGAAAATGCTACCTCACTGGGTGTGAAATAGCTTCCATAAGACTATCTTGTCAAATATTCCTTTAGAACGTTGCCTGAATTTTCAGGTAGTCTATTCCATAGGAACTTCTTGCAAAAGGATAGTATTCATTTCAACATTGTCCACTTCTACAATATCTGTCTCCTTGTCACTGACAAAGGTTAATTGGTTAGTGCCAGGCCTCAGACAGATGAATCAACATTTCCTGCGCATTGACTCTTTCATGTCTGAGTAGAAGACATTAAATGAAAAATTAAATAAAAGTTTCCCACATGAGAGTTGTGTACATCTTCTAGACACTAAAAAACTATAGAATAGAAAGAGTCTTAGAGTTTATCATGACATTTAGACTTACAACAGATGGTAAAGGAAATAGTAGAGTGTGGCCCGACATTATTCTTGAGTTCAAAATATTTGCTCAGATTCAGGCATTTACAAAATTGTAGAGAAAAAAAAAAGATTAAATGTCCGTGTTAATGGGAAAGAAAGACAAACTCTCAGTAGGACTGAGGCTAAATTCAAAATCTCTAAATTCCTAATCAGACTGAGGAAATTTATGGAACAATGTTATATTATATCTGAAGAAATGTAACATAGTCTTAGACTCAAATCGGCCTAGGCTCAAGTTACCTCAACTTTTCTTCATATACAATGTCATAGATTAAATAGAAAAAAAGTCATACAAGTAATAAAGCATATGTAGACAAAAGCAATATGAAAGATATCCAAGAGAAAAAATTTACATTAATAACAAACCAATAGGGACCAGGTGGTGGAGTTGTCTTAAATACTTGAAAATAACTGCATTTAACATATTCAAAAACAACAAAAATATAGAGAATTACAAAAGATGGCTTAAATCTATAGAAAATAAGTGAAAAATTATGAAACTGACCAATCTAATAATAATTTAAGGACTCAAGGGATGACATCAAAATATATTAGACAAAGATAAAGAGAGAATTTTTAAACTGAAGGATAAAGGAGAAAAAATATCTAGACTGAAGTTTTGAGAGAACAAAAAAAAATAGTAATAAAAATAAAACAGAAAATCTCAACAAGAGCTAAGTAAAGGGAAATCTTAAACGGTCTATGAGTCAATTGATTAAGCTTTAAAAGATAACCAGCAGAAAATAAAACGCTATCCTCAAATCACTGAAAGAAAATTACTGGCAACATTGGATATGAGGTAAAGTGAAAATATCCTTTGAAATACAGGTGAAATAAAGCCATTTTAATTCACAGGAAACCTGAAATGTTAAGTACCAGCAAAAACAAAATTAAAAAAATATTTGTAGGCCTGGCGCGGCGGCTCACGCCTGTAATCCTAGCACTCTGGGAGGCCGAGGCAGGTGGATGGCTCAAGGTCAGGAGTTCGAGACTAGCCTGAGCAAGAGTGAGACCCTGTCTCTACCAAAAAATAGAAAGAAATTATTTGAACAACTAAATATATATATATATATATTTATATAAAATTAGCAGGGCATGGTGGTGCATGCCTGTAGTCCCAGCTACTCAGGAGGCTGAGGCAGAAGTATTGCTTGATCCCAGGAGTCTGAGGTTGCTGTGAGCTAGGCTGACGCCACGGCACTCACTCTAGCCAGGGCAAGAAAGCGAGACTCTGTCTAAAAAAAAAAAAAAAAAAAACAAATTTGTAAATACAATGTGTAAACTCCTCCAATCACTGAGCATAAAAGATAACTCAATGCATAAAATACTTGAAGCAGCACTTTACAAATAGGAAACCCAACTGGCCAATGAATAAATTTTTAGAAAGACATTGGTAAAGACCTGACCTGGGTACAGTGCAGTTGGACAATGACAGACATTAGAATCAGATGGCTAGTATTAATATTATGCATTACACAGCCAGATTATCCAAGTTTTCAGAAAATCTATAATTTAGTATATTACTTTGCTTGATACTTTTAGTCAGCCTTCTTAAGGGCAGGCTGCTGCAATCTTCAATCTTCATATTTTCTTAAGTTTTCATCGTAATGAACAAATCCTCCCACTCAGAAGGCCTTAAGCCTGTTATGTAATTGAGACATATGATATAGTTTAGTACCTGAATCTTTTAAGATGTAAAAGTCTCTATGTGGAATGAACATAAATAAGATGTCATTGAAGAAATAAAGATCTGCTAGAAGTGTCACTTGTGAATTTCTCGGGGGAATTTTGGCAAGGAAAGTAGTTATAAAAAGCTAGATTACAGAAGAAATGCAATTTTTCAAAAATAATAATGGAGAATTCATCAATTTCTGGGGAAATTCAAGAACAGTTATCAAAAACATTATCACCAAAAAAAAATCTTTGACTTTTGGAAATTTAAGAGGAATCACAAAACTTTGAAAGTGAAAACAATTCAAAATTATGTAACTTTTAATGGTGATAAAGCTCCTAAATTGTGTAAAGTCTTTACGTGTGTTTTTAAGAATCATTTGGGCCGGTCGTGGGGGCTCACGCCTGTAATCCTAGCACTCTGGGAGGCCGAAGCGGGAGGATCGTTTGAGCTCAGGAGTTCGAAAGCAGCCTGAGCAAGAGCGAGATCCCGTCTCTACTAAAAATAGAAAGAAATTAGCTGGACAACTAGAAATATATAGAAAAAATTATAGAAAAATTGCCCATGCCTGTAGTCCCAGCTACTTGGGAGGCTGAGTCAGTAGGATCGCTTGAGCCCAGGAGTTTGAGGTTGCTGTGAGCTAGGCTGACACCATGGCACTCTAGCCAGGGCAACAGAGTGAGACTCTGTCTCAAAAAAAAAAACTTTTCCCCTAACACACATGGTGTCAGAACCACACAGGTACTTCTTATGTGCCAGATGCGGAGGCACAGAGCTGCCTTCAAGGAGCTTCTAGTCTCTTGGAAGATGTTCTTAGACCAGTGGTTTTTAAATGGGGGTGATTTTGCCCCCATGGGGACATCTGGCAATGTCTGGAGATATTTTTGGTTGTCACAACTGGGGAAGTGGTACTGATATCTAGAGGGTAGAGGCCAGGGATGCTGTTATACATCTTACGGTGCATAAGACAGCCTCCCACAACAAAGAATTATCTGTTTCAAAGTGTCAGTAGTGCCAAGGTTGAGAAACCCTGACTTAGATAAAATTAATATAAATATTAATATAGTCACAAAGGGCTTACTGGGGGCTTGGAAGGCTGTGATCATGTTAACAAATTTTTAACTGTGATAAAATACACATAACACAAAATTTACCACATTAACTATTTTCTTTTCTGTTGGCCTGGGTAGAGGGCAGTGGCATCATCATAGCTCACTGAAGCCTCAAATTCCTGGGCTCAAGTGATCCTCCTGCCTCAGCCTCCTGAGCAGCTGGGACTACAGGCACACACCTAGTTAATTTTTAAAAATTTTTTGTAGAGCTGGGGTCTCGCTATGTTGCCCAGGTTGGGCTTGAACTCCTGGTATCAATTGGTCTTCCCATGTTAGCCTCCCAAAGTGTGAGGATTACAGGTGTGAGCCACTGCACCAACCAGGTCTTATTTTTTGATCCACTCTGATAATCTCTATTTTTTAATTGGTGCATTTAGATGTGCAAAGTGATTATTGATATAGTTAGATTAATATTTACCATATTTGTTAGTTTTCTAATTGTTTCTAATTGTTGCCCTTGTTTTTGGTTCCTATTTTTGTCTTCCACACTTTTTCTGCCTTTTATGGTTTTAGTTGAACATTTTAAATAATTCCATTTTCTCTCTTTTCTTAGCATATACTCTTTTTTACTTTTTCTTAGTGGTTGTCCTAGAGTTTGTAATATACGTTTAGAAATAATCCAAGTCCGCCTTCAAATAACACTATACTGCTTCAAGGGTAATGTGAGTAACTCATAATAAGAAAATAAGGCTGGGACCAGGCGTGGTGGCTCATGCCTATAATCCTAGCACTCTGGGAGGCCGAGGCAGGCGGATTGTTTGAGCTCAGGAGTTCGAAACCAGCCTGAGCAAGAGCGAGACCCGGTCTCTACTAAAAAAAATAGAAATTAGTCGGACAACTAAAAATATATAGAAAAAATTAGCCGGGTATGGTGGCGCATGCCTGTATTCCCAGCTACTTGGGAGGCTGAGGCAGGAGGATCGCTTGAGCCCAGGAGTTTGAGGTTGCTGTGAGCTAGGCTGACGCCACGGCACTCACTCTAGTCAGGGCAACAAAGTGAGACTGTCTCAAAAAAAAAAAAAAAAAAGAAAATGAGGCTGGGCGTGGCAGAATGGAAGCACTTTCTCTGATCTTAAGTTTAACTGGCATATCCGTTTTTTGATACACAGTTTGTTTCTCCAGCAAGACCATGACTCCTTAAGGGCAGAAATGTAGATTCATGTATATTTTATATTTCCCCATTTACCTATCATAGGATAGGTATATAATAACTACTTATTGAATGAATGATTATGGCTCAATGTTTATAATTTCTTTCCATATTTAAGAAAATCAAGAAACAAAGAAAGTACCTTGTTCAAAAGCTCTGCTCACATTGTCAGTAAATTCTTTCTGTTTAGCTGAAAGACAAAAACATTATCTTAATTTTTCTTTTTTTTTATTTTTTAATTTTTTTATTTCAGCATATTATGGGGGTACAGATGTTTAGGTTACGTATGTTGCCCTTACCCCGCCCCCTTAATTTTTCTATTTAAATAGACTCATAATATGAAGACAATACTTTGTAATCATGCTGGTTTGAACACGACAAAGAAGGGAGCTTGGAATCAGGAGTAAGGATTCCTAACCTTTGTTTCTACATGTACCATGATGGCGGCTCCCGTTTAGTGCAGTACTGGTTGACTCTAGTTACACTCTGTTTTTCTACCCGTGAAAGGTCTGAGGGACAATCACCAAGGCTTATGAAATGGCTACAGAATCATTTAAAAAAAAAAGAACAAGGATATGCCTTGGTTATCTCCATGAAGCAGTCTGAATCTTCCAAATTTTAGCAAGGAGAAAATTAACATGCTGGGATCACCCACCAGCAAGGCATTACTCTTTCAAGCAACCACTTGCAAACTATATAGCCTCCCAGGAAAATGAAAACATTTAGATCATATTGTGTCATAAGAGAGACGATGCCAAATAAAATAAAGGAACAACTACCTCATATTTCTCGTTTTCTTCTTAGAAAATGAGGAGTTTAACAATAAGTGCATTTTTCAGATATAAATAGTATCAATCATTCATATGGTTTCTTCTTTCAAAGCACTTTCAAATACAATATACCCCCAAGGTAGGCAATGACCAGTATTGGGGGAATTATCCCATGGTCACATGGTTCATGAGTGGAATTGCTGGGAACAGAATCCAAGTCAGTTGATTCCTAGCCCAGTGTTTGAAATTCGCCTTTTAGGTAGCAATGCCATGTAGACAAAAGAACATTGGATTAAGAGTCTGGAGACTCTGAGGTCCTGACCCCCAAATTAACTAGCTCTATGCCTTTGAAGAACCACTTTACCTGGGCCTTAGCAGGTACCTTAAGGGAAGAAATTTAGGAATTAATCTAAATGAACGTTAGTGACCTGTTATAGTAAGTGCTTTTCCTGCTTTATCTCATTTAATTTAATCCCTGCAACAACCTGTACTAATGTCGTCTTCATTTTATTTTATTTATTTATTTATTTTTTTGAGACAGAGTCTTACTCTGTTGCCCTGGCTCGAGTGAGTGCCGTGGCATCATCCTAGCTCACAGCAACCTCAAACTCCTGGGCTCAAGTGATCCTACTGCCTCAGCCTCCCGAGTAGCTGGGACTACAGGCATGCGCCACCATGCCCGACTAATTTTTTATATATATTTTTAGTTGTCCAGATAATTTCTTTCTATTTTTTTAGTAGAGACGGGGTCTCGCTTTTGCTCAGGCTGGTCTCGAACTCCTGAGCTCAAACGATCCGCCCACCTCGGCCTCCCAGAGTGCTAGGATTACAAGCATGAGCCACCGTGCCGGCCTGTTGTCTTCATTTTACAGATAAGGAAACTAAGACTCAAAAAGGATGAAGTTACTTGCTCAAGGTCACATAAAAAGTCAGTAGCAGTGCTGGGACTGAACCCAAGTCTACCTTACTCCATCCAGAGCTTCATGTTGCCCTGCGTTCCAAAATAGGCAACACTTGAGTGTCTCTTTACCCCACACCACCCAGCTGACAGTCACCTCACCATAGCTTCTATTTTACCACTTTAAACTTCTTTGTTCATTATTATTCACTTATTTCATAAATATTTAGAGAACTTATTATACTCCAAGTACTTTTCTGTGAGCTGAGGATGTGAGGGAAGCAAAAAGCAGACATAATTTCTCTTTCTGCAGAACTTCCAGTATAATGAGGAAGGCTGATGTTGATTAAATAATGTCACATAGAACATTAAAGTTATAACTGTGATTAGCCCTACAAAGGAGAGGTAACCACCACTAAAAAGTACAGACAGAGGTCAAAAAAAGCTCCTCCAAGGAAGTGACGATTGTCCTTCAATCTGAAGAAGGACGAGTTAACTTAGACGGGGTGGAGGAGAGCAGAGGAGGGTTTCAGGCAGCAGCAGCACATGCAAAGGTTCTGGGGCAGGAGGGTGCCCAGTACAGAAGAGGAACTGGAAGTAGCCAGTGTGGCTGGAGTGGAGGGGGCAACATGGAGGGAAGCAGAGGCCAGGCCCTGCAGGGCCTTGTAAAGCATGGCAAAAAGTTTGCTCTTAAACCTGAGAGCAGTGGGAAGCCACTTAGTTTTTAAGCAAGAGCAAGGGTGATTATTAGATTTGAGTTTCAAAAAGATCACACAGTGACAGTGTAGGGATATGTTAGATGGGGCCTGAAGGTAGAGACAGAGCAGTCAAAAGCCACTGCATAATTTTCCAGGTAAGACAGGACAGTAGCTTACAAAAGAGTGGTGGCAGTGAAAATAGAGACGGGCGGATAGATTTGAGACACATTTAGATCAGTTCTTGAAGACTTGGTGATGGACTGACTACGGTAGATTTACACTGTGCAACTAGACCGCATCACTCACAAGGGAACACTGGAAGAGGAGCAGGTTTTTGGGAGGGAGGCAGCAAATTCCATTTTGGACACATTGAGTTGGAAGCATACAAACTCCATGAAGGCACAGGCCAGGTCTTTCTTGTTTCTTGCTGTATCCTTAGTGCCATGTGCAGTGCCTGATACATAGCAGGCACATCATGAATATCTGTGAAAGTACATAAGTGTATATAATCTGAGAGAGAACCTTGGAGCCCTTTCTATGTGGAACGGCTAATTTTATGCATCAACTTGGCTAGGCTACGGTGCCCAGTTGTTTGATCAAACACTAGTTTAGATGATGCTGTGAAAGTATTTGTAGATGTGATTAACATTTAAATCAGTTAACTTTAAGTAAACGAGGTTACCCCTGGTAATTTGGATGGGGCTCATCTAACCAAGTAAAGACATTAAGTACAAAAACAGGATTCCTGGAGAAGGAATTCTGCCTCAAGACTGTAAAATAGAACTCTTACCTGAATTCCCAGCCTGCCAGCCTGCCCTATAAACTTTGGATATGTGAGCCCCCGCAATCATGTGAGCCAATTCCTTAAAATATCTATCTACCTACCTATCTATTCATCTATCCAATGGGTTCTCTGGAGAATCCTAGCTGATAAACTAAGGAATAAAGTGGAAAATAAAGCAATATCAGATCCAAAGATCAGGTTTTTAATCTTTGCTCAGTTGCGTATCTGCTATGTGACCTTGGGCATTTCCGTTAACTTCTGAGGCCTATTTTCCTTGTTAGAGATAATAATAGTATCTAAATGATGTCATGGGAGGGAAAGATCATTGCAATGTGCAAAATATGATTACATTCTTGGTTTAAGCTGCCTTCCATAAGGTGAGAGATGTTGCAGATTTAACCTCTAGACAAAATTTATTTTGGTATGATTAAAAAAAAAAAACTGCTCACGTCTGTAATCCTAGCACTCTGGGAGGCCGAGGAGGGCGGATTATTTGAGCTCAGGAGTTCGAGACCAGCCTGAGCAAGAGCGAGACCCCGTCTCTACTAAAAAAATAGAAAGAAATTAATCAGACAACTAAAAATATATAGAAAAAATTAGCCGGGCATGGTGGC
>CAUYSK010039377.1:0-16966 GCA_963575035.1 Avahi laniger | reverse complement strand
AAATGGATTTTTCCTATACATTTTATGAATTTTTACTGTAATTTCATTTGTGTTTGAGAGAGAAAATGAGTTTATGTATAATTTTTCAGGCCACCATCTTGTACTAAAATTTATAATTGAACTTTTAAAGCTGCTCTTTTTCTTTTTTTTTTTTGAGACAGAGTCTCACTTTGTTGCCCGGGCTAAAGTGAGTGCCATGGCGTCAGCCTAGCTCACAGCAACCTCAAACTCCTGGGCTCAAGCGATCTTCCTGCTTTAGTCTCCTGAGTAGCTGGGACTACAGGCATGCACCACCATGCCCGGCTAATTTTTTCCATATATTTTTAATTGTCTAATTAATGCCTTTCTATTTTTGGTAGCGACGGTCTCGCTCTTACTCAGGCTGGTCTGGAACTCCGGAGCTCAAACAATCCGCCCGCCTCGGCCTCCCAGAGTGCTGGGATTACAGGCGTGAGCCCCCGCGCCCGGCCTTTCCTGTTTTTATGTATGAAAAAAATTAAAGGCACTGTATGTTTGATCACTACGACCTTAATGCTGTGGTCCTAACCATCAGGGCCACCATATTTAATAGCTAATATTATTATTCATTCTATTTAATCAACAATTTGAAAATATTTTTCTGTTATACATTTGGCTAGCATGTTATGTTCAGTGCCTATTTCAGCAGACTCTCAAGGACATCCTTCTCCAATGACATTCATTTGACACACACATTAATGACATATAAGTCCAATGTTTCTTAGTACTTTTGGATTCTGGTGGCAATATATTCCCAATTTATAAATTTTACTTCTAAATTAAGATCAGCAGGTACTCCTGTTAGTGCCCTCAAAAATTTACTCACTATAGAAGCTTTGGCAACATATTGTGATGCCTTCTATAGTCTCTGGACCATTTATTGGCCATTAGTTGCCCTAAGGCTTCTGATACAAGATATTGCCCCTCTTTACTTGTGCTGTGCACCATTAAAACAGGTTACTGGCTACCTACTGGGCTCTCCTGAAAATAGAGTCTTTCACAGACCCTGTCCACATGACTCTCCATATACTGCTTCCCATTATGCTTTGGGTGAGGGGAGCGGCACCCTCAAAACTTGACATGGCTACTGAGGCCTCCGTATGATAGGATGGAACAAAACTTGGGCCCTTTGGAATATTCCACCTGAAGGAGGGGGATGTTTCCCGTCCTCAGTCCCTTGCCAAATGCCAGAGTATTAGCTCTCCCAGACCTCCCTGACCATCTGAAAACCTATTGGGATTCACTGAGTAAACACAAATGGAAGTTTGCAGACTATGCCAATGGCACTGCTAACCATTCTACATGACAGAGCTCAGTGGAATGTTACTGCTTTCCTATCTCTCCATAAGTTAATATTACTATATTAGAGACATAAATGATCTCATGAGTTTTGCAGGGTTTTGCCCGGAAGGAATATGTGAACTTGTTAGTTTGCATATCAAAAGCTGCTCCACCTCAAGAGGGCATCTCAAAGGTCAGTAGCAGCTGCTTTCCAAGGTGACACTGCAGTCTCAAACCTGTAGTTCTTGCCTGCTTTGAACGATAAAGCAGGTCTGCAAGGAGCCACAGGATGAGAGCTGATCAAAGAGTGTCTGTCCAAGAGACAGATACCTAAGGCTAAAAACAATTAGCCCAAGGGACAGTTCCTGCTTGACTCCTGACAACCTGTCTCCATTTGCAATAACTAGATAAAGAAATACGGAGCCACTATATTTCTGTTTAATCCTTTTGTTTAGTGATAGTTTTATCTTAGAACTTAGAAGTTTGTCCTTGAAAGATTTTGTAACTGTTTGTTCACATAGATACAGTTAATTAAGGGATGTATAGAAGCTTTTTGGAAGACTTTTAACCTAAAACAAACTATGTAAATCTGTTACCTCTGGCAACCGATCTCTGTACCTCTAAATACCCATGCAAAACTTCACTCTGGCCTCACAACTGACAGGGATATTGTGAGCACCCCCTAGTACCCCTGTTTTCTTTATAAATCTATAAAACTATATGTTTGTCTCTGTGTATTCTTTTATTTCTATTATTTTCCAGTTTCTATTATTTTCTTATCCTTTGAGACAACCCCTGCCTAAGGGACCTGATTTTTTGCTTGGAGCATAGCTAACTCACCTCACTTTCCATCCTTCAGCCAGGATGTCTCTGATAAAAGATGCAAGAAAGAACACATTTGGCCAAACCTTAGGCAGTCGTCTTGGCACTGGATGCTCTGGCCAACAAATGGTCCCATCTTCACATTATTATAAACAATTAGGGCATTACCTAAAAATTGTCCCCATCAAGGTAAAACACACACACATACACACACACATGAAACAAAACAAAAAAGAAAACCAAACTCTGGGAATCTGTTACCTTATAGAAACCCAAAGTAGAAATCAAAATCACACATCTCCACATATACTAAGGCCATAACGCAAGGTCTTGCTAGGACATGCCATATTCCCTTTGAAGTTACAGACATAGCTAATAGTAACCATGGCACACATTTCATTTCTTAGAGTACACAACATCGGGCTCTTGGAAAATATATTCTATAGAAATTTTATGTCCTTGTTAGGTCCCAAATAATTGGTTTAATGAGAAACATAATGATGTCTTCAAACAGCTCCTTTTCTAATTCCAGTCCAACAAATAAACCCGTAAAATTCTCTCTTCTGCCCCAGCCCTTAATCTCACAAGAGTTAGAGGCCAGATTAAGGGCACACCTAATCCTGGAACTCATAAGACATATACTGGCCACAGGCCAGGCTGCTGCACATATGATTTGGGACACATTTGAACACAAACTTCCACCCAAAACTAAACATTGCAAGGTACAACCACATACTATTCTGCTAATTGCTGGTCTTATTATTGGTTTTGGTGCTTTCACTGTTTTACAACTGGAAGCCCAAACCCTCCACTAGACCATTGTTTCAACCATACATGGCAAATGCTAAGGTCCACATCAACATTAGTGGGTACTTACTTGGAAAGACTAGTCCAGTTCCTCAATCCAGATGACATTGCCTTGGCTAAAAATCTCACCACTGGAGATGACATTGCCTCAGACATCTTCTTAACTCAAGACCTTGATGTTGGAGATAATTTTGCCCCTTACGCTAAACCTTCACTCTAGTGATATCCATGGACTGCCTATACAAAGACACAATTTTACAAAGGACATTTTTGCTTTTCTTTCTGAACTCACTGTCTGCTTAGCCCATGACCCTGGTATACTCCTTGCCCTCTGCTCAAATGTACATCACTGCACTTCCAGACCTGAAGGAAAGTATGGCCAAATACAAGCCAATCTAAAATCCATGGTTCAAAAGGTGCAGGTATTTCATAATCTTACCTAGGTTTACAATAACATATCTTCCCTGACTTTGGGCAAAGGATTTATCTATTCATTTCGCTCAAGCCTATACAGTTCGGTGAATGGCTGTGTATGGGATTTCAGGTGATGGATGAATTCACTAAATTTAATTGATGCACAACTTATCAAAATTAGGGGGATAGAATAAAGGGGCTTAGAGGGAAATTTATAGCATTAAATGCATATTTAAGAAAAGAAGAAATCCAAAATTCAAACATCTAAATTTCCACCTTAGGAAACCTAAAAGAAAAAAAGCACATTAAATCCAAGGTAAGCAGAAAAAAATATATGATATTTTACAAACAGATAAAACAAAGTAAAAGATAAACAACTGGATTTTTGAATTGAATACTGATAACTTAATAATTTCCTGATTATAGATGTGTCCAAAATGAACAGGGAGAACACCAGTAGTGGGACCCTTGCTTAAGGACATGTAGAGGTGACTCGCCCATGAAATGAGATACTGATCTTCAGAAATGATCTGCCAAAGACATACTAATGTGTTTAATGAATTGATAAATACTTTAATATGAATAATCTACCAGTAAAAAAATCTAAGTATTCCTAGATATATAACCTATTCTATATATGTGGTAGAAAGAATGAAGTGAAAATATATTTTATGCTCTGAAAAACATGAGAAAATCATTAAATTTCTATGAGAGTATCAAATGACATGTATGGTAACATGTATGTTTGCAGAGATACTAGACCATGAGAGTGGTAATAGTTCCTACCTCTTGATAAGTTGTGAGGGTTGAATGAAGTTATGATAAATAAAGTGTGTGGACTAATAGTAGGTGTATACTGAATGCTAAGTCAGTACTTCATAATAATTACAATTTCTTTCAAGTAATTTTAAGAAGTACCATTTGCATAAAGTGTGAAGTGTATTATTATTTTATGTCACAGTGAAGACATGTCATTGAAAAACTATGACAAAACTATCACATACTTTTATCTCAAAGTTATTGAAAATAACTCCTTGAACATGTATAATTGTGAAACCAGAAGGTGAAAATAGTTTTGAGTGCTGTGGCGTCAGCCTAGCTCACGGCAACCTCAAACTCCTGGGCTCAAGCAAACCTTCTGCCTCTGCCTCCCGAGTAGCTGGGACAGGCATGCGCCACCATTCTCGGCTAATTTTTTCTATATATTTTTAGTTGTCCGATTAATTTCTTTCTGTTTTTAGTAGAGATGGGGTCTTGCTCTTGCTCAGGCTGGTTTTAAACTCCTGAGCTCAAACAATCTGCCTGCCTCGGCCTCCCAGAGTGCTAGGATTACAGGTGTGAGTCGCCGCGCCCGGCCCAAATAATGTCTTAAAATGGGCCTTATAGGATATTTATGAAAACTCAGAAATTGATAATGGTACACAATAAGTACTGAAGTAGAGAGTTTCTTCATATTTTATCAGGTTTTCCACTAATTTTTTTTTTCCCAACATCTATTCCACGACACCGTATTACATTTAATAATCTAGGTGGAACTATTACCTTGTTATTGTCTTTATTTGGAGATTAAGTATGTGCCAAATTGACAAGGGATGAACTTTTGATGATTAAATATCAGCTTAACTATATTAAAGATTACCTAAAGAACTGCTAAACCATTCATTATGGGTGTGTCTGTGAGGATGTTTCCAAAGGAGATCAATATATCAGTCAATGAATTGAGAGAGGGAGGTCAACCCTCAATGTGGGTGTGAGTCCTCCAATGGGCTGGAGGCCCAGACAGAATAAAAAAGGAGAGAAAACAATTTTTGTGATTGTTTTGACTGTGCTAGAGTACTTGAATTTCCACATGATTTTTAGAATCAGCCTGTCAATTGCTGCAAAAAATGAAAAATAAAAGTGGGTTTGCTCTAAAATTAGAAAAAAGTTAGAGTACTAGACTCGTATTTTTTTATTTCTATATATACTACAAACTGGTAAAAATCAAAATATTGTGGTACTAGTATAAGCACAGACATATTGATCACTGAAATAGACTTCTGTATCCAAAATTAATTCTCACAGTTATGATAAACTGATTTTACAACATTGTCAAGATAATTCAATATGGAATATATTTTTATAACACATGCTGATGGGACAAGTGGATATTTACATGAGAGGTGACTTCTCCCTAATACCGTATACATAATTGACTTAAAATAAATGATAGACCTAAATGTAACAGCTAAAACTACGAATTCCATAGAATACAAAATACAAAAAAAAAACCACACACACACACAGCTTTATGGCCTTATGTAAAAACAATGTATTCTAAAATATTATACAAAAATACAAGTGACAGAAGAAATGAAATACACAATTTGAATTTCACCAGAATTAAAATTTATTGTGATTCAAAGTATACCATGAAGATAACACGAATAGGCTGGGAGCGGTGGCTCACGCCTGTAATCCTAGCACTCTGGGAGGTTGAGGTGGGAGGATTGTTTGAGCTCAGGAGCTCAAAACCAGCCTGAGCAAGAGCGAGACCCGGTCTGTACTAAAAATAGAAAGAAATTAATCGGACAACTAAAAATATATAGAAAAAATTAGCCGGGTATGGTGGCGCATGCTTGTAGTCCCAGCTACTCAGGAGGCTAAGGAAGGAGGATTGCTTGAGCCCAGGAGTCTGAGGTTGCTGTGAGTTAGGCTGACGCCACGGCACTCACTCTAGCCCGGGCAAAAGAGTGAGACTCTGTCTCAAAAAAAAAAAAAAAAAAAAAAAGATAACACAAATAACGGGAGAAAATATTTGCAAATCATACAGTTGATAGGGGTCTACTGTCCAGAATATCTAATACTTTTGTATAAATAAAAAATAAAAAGGAAGATATAATTAAAAGTGAATAAATTATGTGACTAGACAAATAAGCTATACTATATCCAATAAGCACAGAAAAGATGCTTGAGATTCTCATTCCTTACTAAAATTGAAATTTTACATCAAGAGATACAAGTCACAAACCTTACAGGCATATTCTTAAGTGAAAGAATCCAGTTAGGAAAGAGTGTGTAATATATAATTCCATTTATATGACACTGTTGAAAAGTTAAAATTACAGAGATAGAAAAAAAAAAGTTAGTGGTTACCAGTGGCTTCAGAGAGGAAGATTGAATAGGTGGAACACGGAAGATTTTTATGAGCAGTGAAGTTACTTTCTATGACAGTATAATGGTATACTAATATTATTTTTCAATATTGAATTCTGCAGAACTTTAAATTACAATGAGTGAAACTTTATGTATATGAACTAAAAATATTTTTAGGGAGGTTGGGAGACCCAATTAGCAATGTAAAAAAAATAAACTGTATAACAACTATATATGGGAACCCCTTTGAAGGGAGTGGGGGCAGGGGAACTGACCTAAGGAATTTAGGAAATAAGGGAAGATTCTAAGTCTAAAGGACAAAACCTGTGTAAATAAGTACTCAGATTTAGTTGGATTTTTTTCCCAATGGGAGTATGGATTACCATATCTGAAATCAGTGCACACGTATTTAGGAACTCAACGATTACATTAAAAAGGTCAACTTTCTCATTGTTAGAGTGGGAGGTTACATAGAAGTAGAGAGAATGGGGAGATTGGTTCATGTTTTATTAGATTAGATATACGTATTGCTAGAGATTAAAATCTACGTTTAACTTTATATATATATATACACACACACACACACAAATGGAAATACACGTGCATATATGAATATATACGTTTAGTATGTACACATATATTTATTTTATCTATCAGATGAGAAAGCATAGAATCAACAGACCCCTAGTAGAAATGAGTATACTCACTGCTCACAGCTTTACTTCTAATACCCATTAAGCAAAAGAGAAACCAGATATTTTTGAAGAAATTTTTAATAATAGGCTTGAGTAGATAATTAATATAATAAACCTGAAACACAGTAATAAAGCACATTGGTAGTACATACTCTTGGTATAATGTTATGACAATATCATTTTCTTTTTCTGATCTTCTTTCCTCAAGTCTACAACTCCAGTGTAATCATAATAAAAACTTCACAGAAATTTCAAAGAAGAGATGTTAATGACATCAAAAACAAGGGAAGTCTGAGAAACTGGCACAGGCAAAAGAGGCCTAAGGAAACATGATATGTAAATGTGATGTGATATTCTGGATGGGATTCTGGAACAGAAAATGGATATTAAGTGAAAGAAGGGAATTTGATTACTGCGTGGATGTTAGTGAATGATAATACACCATGTCAATTTGTTAATTGTGACAGATGTCCCTACTAATGTAAAAGGTTAATAATAAGAGAAACTATGCATTGGGTATATATAAGCTCTATATACTAATTTCCCAATTGTTCTGTATATCCAAAACAATTCTAAAATAGAAAAACTTATTTCTCTTTTTTTTTTCAATTCGCTACCTAGCTTAGTAAACATAACTTTATCAATATTGTTGATGTCCCACCTGTACATCTCTGCAATATCATTTTTTTTTTTTACCCTGGAGAAGGTTACTATTATTTTGAATTTCCTAGTTGTCAGTTAGACTCACGCTGCAGGAATGAAGGCTTCATTCACAAGAGAATGTGTTCCTCTCAACTCTGTCATGTTGCAATCATGGCACTCCATGTGGCAAACACTAAACAGATCCTAATCACCTTATTGGAGTTCTGAACTTTTTCAGCTCATTTCTTCCTTTTGTTTCTCTTGCTGGTTTTAGGAGAGATAATTCTTATTCAACTTTGGTCGATGAATCCCATTTCATTAGCCTACAGACTCAGGTAACCATTCACATAAAAAAAATTATTTCAAAGGAGTATCAAAATTTCAGCCTAAAACAATATAAATCAGAGGAATAGATAAATAATAGGAAACTGAGTAAATTTTTGACTAAGTCAACAAAATACGAAAATCTAAAAAAATTACAATCATAAAAAGATTTTTAAAATGTTCTAGATGACAAAATAAAACATAATTCCCTTTCCACAAGCCAATGTTAGAAAAATATGTTCTGATTACTGAACATATGTATGCACAGTTTTTCAAATGGTATTTTTTTATTTTTATTTTATTAAATATTTTATTAAATAAAATTTTTTATTTTATTATTTTTCAGTTTGAGAACTGAAAACAATTTTAGTAATCACTATTCAGAGAGTAAGAAGAGAAGACATCTCTATAGTATGGGTGATGCACAGAAAGAAATGTCATACACATTTAGAGAAGTAAGGTGGAAGTAATTACGGGCTCCGGTCAATGTTTATAGCTACTGAATAAAGGAAAAGTACAAACAATATGATGAAGTTCACAGTTGAGCAGTAAAAAAGGGGTTGATCTCTGCTTTAAGAATGGAAGTGTCATTGTTCTGCCTACACAGATTAATGTATTTGTGACCTTTCACATATGGAACAAATTAAATTGTATAATATAAACTTTCACACTTCTTTTTAAATACAACTCTCTGAGCAAATTTTGTCTTATAGTTCCTGAAATAATCTCTGTCCTTCTTTTCAATCGGATATATTGCAGGGAATATTTCCAGAAAACAGTGAATGCGTATCATCTTTTTTACTAATAAAAGTGATATTTCCATGTAATTTAGGCAACAGTGATATGACAAAGGATTAAAATAATTGAAATGGTTATTTGAAAAACAATTATTAATATATTTTTAAACAGAGAAATGAAAGCCTTAATACATAATACAAAAATACAAATACGGTTGGACATGACATTTCTGTAGCCAAAAAAAGAGAAAATTTACCCAAATGTTAAAGATTTTGCACAGCAAAACAAAAACCAATAAGACATATTACAATGCTAGAACTGAATTGATAAGGTGTCATTGGTCAGCAAGCAAAATGATTGCTTAACAAACTAATTTTTACCCATAAAAACTGAATCCCCCAACTTACACCACAGGAAAGACAGTGAGCTGCTGTCCTTATGCATGCAGAATCCACACTGAGGGTCTAAGCTCAGAGGCTCCCACTATGGTCCCAGGTTCTAAACTCTCCACTTTCAAGATACAGCTAAGTTTATTGATGTAGAGGCAAAGCATGCAGGTTTTCACTCTTCTTTTGATTCATTATAGAACAATGCAGTGGTTAAGAGAGTGGGCTTTAGAGGGAGAATTCTTGTGTAAGATGAAGTCTCTTCATAACCAAGCACAGTGTCTGCCAGAGACAAAGAAACCAACCAAAAAGAAAAAAGAAAATAGAGCTGAAAAATAGACAGAAACATATATAAGCAAATATTTTATAAGTTGATGAATGGGATAAAATGGATTTTCTATCAATCTTTTAGGAAATTGAATATCCATAGGGGAAATTAAAATCTGACCTTTGACCTCACATGATACACAAAATCTTTCAGATAGTTCATAAAATGAAATATGAAAATATTTGATCCAGTATATATATATAAAAGACAATTTAGGAAAAGATCTTCATGACTATAGGGTAGGGTAAAATTTCTGAAACTAGACTACCTAGAATGTATTTATCATAAAAAGAAAAGGTATTCTAACATAGTTGATATAAGGTAAGATTTTGGAGACAGACTGAGTCAAGCTCAGTGTCTTCTATTCCTTTCCCATTGGACTTTAGTTCAAATTCAGAGCTGGACCATGGAGTGGTAATACTGCCTATTCTTTGAGATATTGATGTTACAAAACAATCAAGGGACTTACCGCCCAACGTGCATATAAGCCAATACCATGGCACCAGAATTTGGGAAAATAAAAGCTTTATTACAAGTTGATTGGCAAATAGACAGGAGTAAATCTTCAAACCTGTCTCCCTCAGCTGGAGGTTGGGGCAGGCTTTATAAACATAGGGTAATGAGGTGTGATCTGATTGGATCTTGCAATGGGTGATGCCAGGAGGTGTGCTCTGATTGGCTCATGCTATGGGGGTGATGCCAGGGCTCAATGTGATTGTATACTGGGTTCTTCCATATGGCATCCACTTCTTAATTCAGGCACCTAACTCCTCAGTCCACTCTAAGCACCTATAGTTGCATACTTGGTTCACTTGGGCATGTTCAGGTTATGTGACCTTCAACCTGGGGGGCCATGGCAGCTGAAAAACAACTCATGATTTTGTTACATAAAAGTTAAGCCAAATTGGTCTGATGTGAGTTTTAGACTCCATGAAGACTGAATTTAGTGAACACGAAGTAATGATCTCAAATATGTGAGCCATTCATCCATTGAACTGTACCTTCTAATCAGGGTAGAGTACGGAGACAGAGTTTTAGGTATTTGCCTCATGATGTGTTCTAAGAATTTAATTTTTTTCTACTAACAACTTTTTGAAAATTGTGGTGCCAGGCCAACCACAGTGAAAACTGGTGGTTAGTACCTTGTGGGAAATAGTATCTTCCACTCTATCAGAGAGCTTGTTTTGGGACTTTGTGTACCATACTATGTCATCTGTGCCTGTGACATCATGTTAGTACAGTTTTACATTTATTGCCTGTCTTCTTTAAATCTGATCTCTCCCATCTCACAGACTCTGATTTGCCACATTGAGATGCGTCACTCCTTCCTTGTCCACATCTATTTGTGTCTCATCTTGGGTCTCTAGTTTGTTAAAGCATGATATTCACAGTGCTCATCGGATAGATTAGAAAATTTGTATTGAAATGAAGAGGAAAAGGGGATTTGACAAGTCATGTAACTATTATAATATCTCCAGTTAAATGAAATGAATGGAATAACCCTCCATGTGTTAAAATGTGAAATTTAAGTAAAACTGTTATTTCCCTAGGAGTAAAGCATGAGCTTGGATGGAGGTCAGCTATATCTCTCACCCCAGGTCTCTAGCCCACATAACTCATTTTTCTCACTGAAACTATCAATGTGGTGTGGAGACTATACACCATGTTTATGGGCCAAAAAAAAGAAAGCCTTAATATTATATATGTCCATGGGAGTGCAATATGCAATCGCATGTTTTTTATAGGCTTTGTAGTCATGGTTTCTGGACACAACCCTGGTGCTGGTGTGTGACCAGGAAGCCGTGCGGGGATGGGTGGACAGTCCTCTCTGCTGTGGGATTCTTTGTTTATCTAGCACATATGCAGAGTCATCCTTCAGCCTGTTTCCATCTGTTATATCATTGTTGGAGGGGTGGGGATATTTTGTATTATGCTTATTGTTTTGTTTGCCTCTATCAGGCTTTTTCTACCTATGCCAAACATATTCTGAACTACTCACCAGCTTTCAGCTGCAAAAAGCCTAGTATCTACAGGATTTTTGTTTTTGTTTTCCGCAAGTCTGTAAGTACTGTTGATTCTAATATTCTCCTAATGAGTGTGGTCAGGAACTGTGACTTGTTTTAAAGCAATAAATGTACCACAAAAGTAATGGTATATCACTTGGGTGATTATGTTACGTAACATTGTGATTTCTGTCTTATTAGCAAACTCTCTCTCTTGATGGATTTGATTAAACCTTCTGCCATTTGGGAGAAGCCCACATGGTAAGGAACTTAATGCATGTCAATAACCAGCAAGGAACTGAGGTCCTTGGTCCAATAGCCTGCCCTGCAGTTTGTAATACTACATTTACAATAAAACCAAGATGCTTTTCAAAAAGATACAGTATCACTTCCCAAGTAGGATTACTGCCTTAAAATAATCCTACTTCTCCCCTCATCCCTTGTATTATTGCTGTTATTCATTTCACTTATATGTAAGCATACACGTACATAATATATGGATGCATATAATGAGTGCACGTCATTTGTGATGCAAGGTCAGAAATAACCAGGCCCACACACGTTTGTGTCTTTCCATCTGGTTAAAGTCTCTCTGATGTCAATATAAATATTAATAATAATAAGACAGTAAAGTTACTGTGATGGCTGTATGAGGTTAATAATAAAGGTGATAAGATCAGTAGAGAAGTTGCATAAATTTGGAGCCATAATGTTGTCTTAAGTAAGTAAAACATTTAATTATTCCAGTGATGACTAGAAGTGATGTTAAAGTTAAAAATATTAGGTTATGGTAAGTAAAATTGGATAAAATTAAAGTACACTTTCAATTTTTCTTATGAAAACGAAAACAATATAGTACCAATATTGCAGAAAGTATGTTAACAAATCTATGTCCCATGATAATTTGGAGAAACGTTGGAATTTTGTGTAATTTTAATACTCCTCTTTTTCTTATAGTCCAATACACATTTCTGTGTCTATTGGCCACAATGTCCTATTGGGAGATAGTGTTGTCATTTAGCCTAGTGCTTACCTTGTAAGGTATAAAATTTGTATTATTTTCTTCCTTATCCTTTATGACCATTAAGGTTAGTTAATTAAAGTAAGATTGGGAATTTCTTTTATGGAGTCTTCCTCTTTAGTTTATATTAAAACGTTCAGGTTAAGATCTTGCTGAAACATGTTCATTTTGTCTAAGGTGTTTAATTTTCTTCTTAGTAGTCCATTAAATCTCTCTATATATTCTGTTGCTGTGGGATTACAGAGTAGGTATAAATTCCATTGTATATCCCATTGATCTGCCAATGCTTATGTACTTTTGATGTAATATGAGTCTCCTGAAAACTTTCAATTATTTAGAGGGTTCCATAGTGAGCTGGGCAATTTTTGAAGGCTGAGATGGCATATTTGGAGGATGGGTGGCTAGCCACTATTACTGTCCCAACCCCACATATTTATATATCTTCACTTTTGTTACTGAATACTTTGGTGGATAGGAATGATTTCATGGTCCTATAATATCTATCTGTAAGCAAAAGTTAAAGGTGTTGAGTTTGTATGTATCTATGGGTTTGGTATATCTATATTTGTCTAGGTTAGTTTTACATTGCCTACAATTAGCTATAGCCTTGTTAATTTGGTGCCATGTCACCTTTTTGTCTGATAGGCACATGTTCAATGAGTATGTGCCTAAATGTCCCTTTTGCTTATGTAATTGTAGGAGTGTTTGTGGTACGTAAGCTGTTTCCAGTGTCTCTTTAAAGTTGTATCCCTGTTTTATTCTAGTTATTGCAAGAACTTGTGGCATCTCACTTTCCTTGTCTGATTTTTCTCCTGAGTTGTAGAAGTGGTGATAAATGTCTCTGTAAGTTGTGTGGATATCTGTGTAGCTTTAATTTAGGTATGTTTTGTGTGTCAATGGTTATGTTTTTTGTCAGTGCATCTACCTGGTTATTAAACTTTGTGGTCTCTGAATTATCTTTTTGGTGTTCCATTGCATGAGTCATGAATCTCATAATTCTGTTCGATAATTCATATAGCTCCTTCCGGTAAGATTTGGACCATATGACTTTATTGTTAGTAGGAAAATTATTTTTTTTCCATTTGTGTGATCATTGAGCTACGATATTTGTGACTGCCCATGAGTCTGCAAATACGTATACTTTCTTTTGACTTTCTGATACTGAGTGTCTGATTGATAGAACAACTGCAACCAGTCCTGCATGTTATGCAGAGAGTGATTTACCTGACTCCTTCAGAACTGTTTGGTCCTGGGGTCTGAGTGCTGCTGCCATCCATTGGGTCTGGCCTTGGGTCACGGAGGCTGATCCGTCTGTAGACCAGGTTTTAGGCAAGACATTAGACCAGACAGGACCCCATTTTCCCACACTGGCATGGATTGTCCCTGTCCTCGGAATAAATTCCGGCAAGTCTGTTTCAGTCTTGTGAATCTCCTCAGTGAGGAGACCTGGTTGACCCTTAAAGCCAGTGTCTTCACCCGGGATGCACCATTTCCATGTGAGCAGTTTTGGATCAATTTGGATACCTGTCAATTCTTCAGGACTCAGTTTTATCCAGTGAAAGAGAGGCAAATAGCATTTAATTGTAAGGTTGTTTTTGTCAGTCAGAGGCTCAGTGTTTCTTAAGGGCTTCATATGTAAGCCATATGTATTTTTCAAATGGACTGAATTTCCTCCTAAAGTATGGGAATTTTGTTGTCCAAAATCTGACCAGTAGGAAGGATTTAGACCCTGGATTATTTTTTTAATATTTTTAAAAAATATTTACAGACAGGGTCTTGCTCTGTTGCTCCAGCTAGAGTGCAGTGGTATGATCATAGCTCACATAGCTCACTGCAACCTTGAACTTCTGGGCTCAAGCAATCCTCCTGCTTCAACCTCCTAAGTAGCTAGGGCTATAGGCACATACTTTTTTTTTTTTATTTTTTTTAACTTTTTGTGCAGAGATGGGGTCTTACTATGTTCCCCAGGCTAGTCTTGAACTCATGGCCTCAAGTGAGCTTCCCAAAAGCTCTGGGGTTATAGGAGTGACCACAGCACCCAGCATAGAGTCTGGTTTCTTTGTCCATAATGAGCATGTTCAATATTAATCATTCATCAAAATTTCTAACCTAAGTTGTGAATCTGGAGATGAGTAATGCAATGTTTGTAATGTGGTGATGTTTTCTTCTGAATGTTTCAAGTGTTTGTGTTTGTTTTTGTCCCCATGTGGAGTCTTGGGATTTCCTAGTTATCTTATATATTGATTTCAGGATGATGTTTAAGTATGGTATATGCTGTCTCCAGTATGCAAATAAACCTCTTAATGTTTGTGTTTCCTATTTGTTATTCAGTGCCTTAAGGGTTTTTATCTATCACTGTGGTCAGGATTTTTCTCCCTTGTGATAACCACTACACTCCTATAAATTTGTAATTTGTGGTTTTATCCATATTAACAGTCCATCTCAGCAATCATAAGTGTGTTATTAATTGGGATTTTTATTATGTAAGTTTTTACTGGTCATTGTTTACTATTATAATGTCATCTATGTATGACACTAGTGATGAGTATTTTGATTGGTCTATGTGTGATGATTAAATGGAGTGAGCTATTACTGGACTATTTAAACATCCTTGTTTTAACCTTTTAAATTGGTATTGTTTGCCTCAAGTAAAGGTGGTGTATTCCTGGCTTTCTTTATTTATTGGTGTGGTGAAGAATATGTCTAACATGACCATGGTTACTAAGTATTTGCCATTGTAGTTATTGATCTTATTAATATTAATGATTTCGTCTACCTCTGGTAATGGTCCTGACATTTTAGGTGATATTTTATTTAAATTTATATGGTCAATAGTTAATCTCTAGCTCCCATTTGATTTTAGGACAGGCCATACTGGACTATTAAAGTTGTTTTAAATGCCAATTGTAATAATATCTTCCTTGAGGAGTTCCAGAATTTTCAGTTATTTCTTTATGTCCTCCCTTTGATGCATATTGTTTAGTGTGTGTAGTCTAGTGTGGTGCAGGCAGTGTTACAGGCTTCATTTTAATTTGCACTAGATTAATTTATTCCTTTAGTTTCTTAGTGGGTCAACATAGGCTAAAAAGTTTTGGGATCAGATCCATTCCTATAATGTTTTTTAATTTGACTGAACAGTAAAAAGTATAAATTATAGGTTTAAATTTATATAGCAGTATAGAAGCAGAGATTGAGAAGCCTCAGGTAAATTTGCCTCCAACGTTTGTGTCAGAGTGTGGTGGGTGTGGTGTGTTATATCTAAGATGGCTTACTTTTATTTAGGTGTCTGAATGTGTTTGTATGTGTATATTTGTCAATTTGTACAGCCAACTGTATACATGGTCTATTATCCCTGGGTTTGAGTATTGTAGGCTGCCCCTAGGGGCTTTCTAGATTTTTGATCAAAAAAGTTTCTAACATTTATCTGTTTTCGTTACTGCCGTTTTTGACACTGTGGATTTGATCTTGGAATTCAAAAGTTTTTCTGTCCATTATTTTGGTACTTAGTTGGTGGCCTTGAATGGCCCTATTGCCTCTTTGGTTCTTGTGTACTTGGTTTTCAGCTGTATTGCTTAGATTGCAAATTAGCATTTTGTCTGACTGCCCAATTTGTCTGCCTTGGTTTATTTTGCCAAGGTGCCCTAGGTCCATTTTGAATGAATTTTGGGACTTGTATATTGATTATAAATAATTTTGGTGTCTTCTTAAATTTATCTCTTGATGTTTTTATTAAATTTGCAATAAATGTTACCTTAAGGGTTCCTGATAATTCTGCAGAAAGTTTGAATGTTTTTAGTATATCTGGTCTCGTAAGCACAGACCCTCCTTAGTATGAGCCCTTCTGGCTCCACCAGCTTCCTAGCTTGGCATCTGCCAAAACTTTATTAGCCTTTGAATCTGCAAGACCGGGGTAAGTTCCACTCAGTCACCCAAGGTTTTCCTTGAGGAACTGGGCTTTCAAGGTGAAGTGAGATTACGTATCTTTTTTTTTTTTTTTTTTTTTTTTTTTGAGACAGAGTCTCACTCTGTTGCTTGGGCTAGAGTACCATGGCATCAGCCTAGCTCACAGTGACCTCAAACTCCTGGGCTTAAGCAATCCTTCTGCCTCAGCCTCCTGAATAGCTGAGACTACAGGCATGTGCCACCATGCCTGGCTAATTTTTTCTACATATATTTTTAGTTGTCCAGATAATTTCTTTCTATTTTTAGTGGAGACAGGGTCTTGCTCTTGCTCAGGCTGGTCTCGAACTCCTGACCTCGACCTATCCTCCCGCCTCGGCCTCCCAGAGTGATAAGAGATTACATATCTTTTTAGAAAAGGTGACAGTTTGTTTTGCCAAATGGCTCAATTT
>CAUYSK010039376.1:0-24622 GCA_963575035.1 Avahi laniger | reverse complement strand
ATTTCTTTCTATTTTTGGTAGAGGTGGGGTCTCACTCTTGCTCAGGCTGGTCTCGAACTCCTGAGCTCAGAATGATCCGCCCACCTCGGCCTCCCAGAGAGCTAGGATTACAGGCGTGAGCCACCGCGCCCGGCCTGAGTTAACTTTCTTAACAATACTTTTTTCCAAGCAGAAAAGCATCACCAGCCGTCCACACTAGCCCTTTGGAGCCGTGACGGCTATTCATCTACAACTCTGTGTGCCGGCCCCGTCTCCACGCCCGTTCTCCCCGTCCCCTGCAAGGTAAGACTCAAAAGGCAAGTGGAGCCCTTACTGTTCAAAATCACTATTAGTGTTCTGCCCAAACTTCATCCTAGAGGGTATGTGGCTAAAGAACCTTAAGAGGGTCATCTGCCTCTGGGAAAAATTATAACTAGACTCAAAACCATCTGTTACAGAAACTATGCGAGAGAGAAAACAAAAAACTGTGTCTCCCAAGAACACACAGCATTTGCAAGGAGTTCTCTGGCAGAGCCTTTATTGTGACTTTGCCTTCTCCTCCTAGTACCTGCCTTTGTCTCTGCTGCTTTCACTCGGCTCTGAACTTCTCAAACAGGGCACCTGCCGGTTCATATCCGCACACCCAGCCTGCTACTGGTGTCTGGGAATCACAGACCCTCCTGGAGCTCAGAGAGCTCCAAGACCCCAACGATACCGACTCTTGATAAAAGGATTACATGTGGTGGGGCTTAGAGAGTTCCTGGCCTCCTAAAATAAAATATCCATTTCTACCACTTCAAAATATGAATTAGGGGTAGTCTACAGGGAAGATGAAGCTTTTTGAAAAGAAAATCATGTTCTAGAAAAATATATTTCATACATCTTTTCAAATTTTCAAAAGAAACCAGTGTAGAGAATTGTGATGGACTACGTCAGACACAGTGATATAAAAATGTAGCAAAATCAATCATTTAGGTTACCGCCATTTCTAAGTCACACTATAATTCAACAGTAATAAATAACATGGAATAGAGATTAATTTAAAGCACTGATTGCAACCTTGATATTTATCACTAGCTTTCAGAAACTGTCATGGAAGCACAAATAAAATCTGCTTTTCTCAAAATTCTGAAAGGCAGACAGCAGCTTATATAATTCCTGTCCATCACAAAACAGTAATTTAACTAGGTAAACAACTGTCCCTAAGAGTCAAAAGTAAACTTTGTGGTTCCTGCGGATGACTCACTTAAGCTATGTGTTAACTTTCTAAGAATAAAAATGGGAATGTCCACGATATTAAAGTTTTTCTTTTTTTTTGTATAAAACATGAACACAGATCAATTTACATGGTTAGAATTGGGAACAGGTTTTTGATATATTCTGAGTCAGTCTTAAATGTTTACGAAATGATGCTTACATTGTCTTAGCCACCCATTTGTGAGCTTTATTCTGTAATTCTCCATCAATGCTAGAATGGTTTTCACAAATGGCCTCAACTCTAACACTATATGTAAATTAGAATGAATTTTTAAAGCTGTGCTTAAATGTAAACAGAATAAACCTCTCAGTTGTTCTGGCTCCAAGCACACCATACAGAGCACACCAGTGTCACTTACGTGCTCTACCATATTAGGCAAAGCGCCCCTTAACTTTAAATATTCCTGTGTTTCATTAATGCGTTTCACTAAAATCCTGCTTGAAATGCCTTTGATAACAGGGGAACGCCCTGTAGACAATCTCTTTGAAAGTGACTAAATTAACTTCTGTAAATTCAGATTTCTCCACTGGGCTCTTTCTGAAGCATTCTTTCATGAATTGAAGCCACTGTGAACATCCTTTAGATTCCATCTCCTTAGCTAAGTTTTTGTTCAGAGCAGGGCATGGGCCTGCTGCCCTTCAGGGCAGAGTGCAACAAATAGCGGTGATGGGACCTCCGATAGCCAAGCTGACAGGTACGTGTAAAGAGAGCTTGAGTGTGCGAGGGCCCAGGCACCAGATTCACACCCAATTTAGGACACTGCCAAGAACAGGTCGACCTGTGGGCAGTTAGTTAGCTGGTGAATGTTTTTCTCATCCAACGTCATTAAGGGCACATAAGAGATTCATATTAAATTATGTTCTGATGTACTTATTATTATTTTATAAAACAAAACATATTTCCCAAAGTGCTTGCTCTCCAGCAGCCTGGGTCTCATCGCACTGTGGGTCCAGCAAGATGTTTCTCCGAGGCTCTTAAAGGGCTGCTTCTCTTGACTACTCGTCCCAGTCTCTCCATTTTTCCCGCGATGAGGACTTACCCACACGTGCTTGCTATGGGTTACCTATCTCCGAGTCGCTTCTTCTGGGAAGTTCATAAGCCATTCTTCCGTAACACTTTCATTAGGGACTCAACAAGACATGCTTCGTCTCTCTACTGAGAGCCATTTACTGCCAATCAGCTGTGACCCTAACAGGGGTGCTTTAGTCAAAATGAATCCCATGTTATAGAAGTCACAGATCTGAAGTTCAAGGAAAAAAATCATCAGCAAGAAGAATCCAGAAGTCTCTGCCGTGCATTTGTCGCTCCATTATTTGCTTTAGTTTCACTAGATATGTTCAGACCTGCCAAAATTGAAAACAAATGTTTATAACAGAAGCGTGGCAGGGACTGTCAGTGCTAACCAACTTCTTTTCTGCTAAAAATCTATCTAGTGTTCTTTGCTTTACCACATTTTGCTTCTTACCCTAACTTCGGAGAGCAGTGAAGTTAGGTCAAGGCAATAATTAAATTAACAAACTTCCAGTCTCTTTCGAAAGCCAGAGAACAGGCCAGGGGATCAGAGGCACAGAAAGAAAAGCCAGGAAGACAAGACAAAAACAAGCAAGAAAGACAAGGAGGAGTGCTGTTGTAATAAGCAGCACATGAGACATAGCGAGGGAAGGAAGAGAGAACCACCAGTAAAAGCAAAGATGTTTTCCTTCTTTGGAAATTTGGGGCAACACCAATTCGTTCTCCATCTCTCCCCATACTTAGGGTTCCACCTAAGACCATGCTTGGAAAATAGTTTAAATGGTGGGCAGGGTAAAGACTTGTCAGTATTCCTAAAAGGCCGCTGCACAGGTGCTAACGTGGGCTCCCACAGCCTCCGCCCTGTAGAGCTAACCCTACCTTTGAGCTCTGTCATCTGGTCCCCCTGCTCCTCTCCTCCTGTCTCTGCAGACATGGGAGTTTTGCCATCCACAATATCCATCTTGATCGTGCCAAGGTTAGTCAGGAGGAGCAGTGGGTCGATCCCCTGACCACTGCTTTTAATATTCTCCAGTATCTTAAGACACTTGTATGACTTGAGCTCACTTATATTCTCCTCCAAGAAAAGATGGTAGAGGCTCAAGTCGTTGTACCCTTCAGACTTGAAATGCAGAACATCGAAAGTGGGCAGGATTTCGTATACTTTGAGGACGTCTGTCTTCTGTCTGAATGGAACGAACAGCGTGTAGACAACCACAGGAACCAACAGGACATAAACCACGAAGTTGATGAAGCTGAGCAACTGGAAGATGCCGACGGCGATGAGCTTGCACTGAAACTGATCGGGGATGGTGCTGTCGTTTCTCAGGATCCCTGATTTGATGCTGCAGACAAATTCGTCCGAGAGCGAGGAGAGGCTGAAGTAATAGCCCAGGTAGACACATGCCAACAGTACAATGACGAGAGTCAGCAGCCGGCAGCTAATGTACTTGACGATTAAGTTATTAGAGTTTTTCTTTGTCTTCAAGTACTGCTCCACGATTGGGTACTTGAAGTGGCTTTCAGATACCTCCCACAAACTAAAAAGAAAGGAAACAAAAATAATTTAGACACTCACCAAGACCATCAAATATTAAAGGCATAAATACATCCAACCAACAATGTGACACCAAAAATCTCAAACTCCCACATTTCTCTACCTATAACTTCATTAGAGTATTAGAGAATAAAATTAGGTTATAAAAAAAAGAGGAGGAAAAGTAATAAAAAAATACTTTTCCCCTTAATATTTTAAAGATATTAACATTATTAATTAATTAAATGAGTTCGTATTTAGAACATCTTAGAATGACACTGGGTACTTAGTAAATGCTAAACGTTTGTTAAATGAATTAATTAGTTCCTGAACAGGAACTGCTTTTTTTGGCTAAATTACAGTTTTTCACTAAAGTATGCAGAATAAGGTAAAGAATTTTTTAGCCCAGGCATAACACATATGCCTCCTACAGGCAAGGAGTGGGGACAGCTCAGTGGGGGCGGGCGCAGCCTGGGGGCCCGACAGACACAGTTCAGGTCTCACGCTCCCATTTACAGCTATAGGACAGTGTTTTTATCCAGAAAAAAAGGGAAGAGAAGGTAAATAAATGCACTTAGTTAATAATGTTGTTCTGGGGGTTAAATGAGATAATGCACTTAAAGCATTCAACACAGTGTCTGGGATATATTAAGCATTCAAAACCTGAGAGCTATTCACGTGATTCCTATTGTCAGCAACAGGAACCAGAGGCAGAATGTGGGAAGGCAGGGCACTACTCACTCCTCACGTCTCTCACATCCTTTCTCTCAGCTCAGCTGTCTAGGAATCCTCTGCGCTTCTCCATTAAGGAGTAAGCAGAACAAAGCAAGTGAGCTTCATGTAGTAGCTTAACCTGCTACCCCCGTGAGAACTGCATTTCAGGTGAGATGGTGACGTTTCACTCAACAAAGGAAGGAGTCTGGACAGAGGACAGATGCTGGCACAGGCAGGTGGGGGTGAGATCTGGGGAGAGTGAGAGTCCCTGGCTCCCATGGGCTGTCACTAGGTGGGTGACGCCCTCCCCACTCCCAACCTACTAGTGACGGGAACTCTGGGCCCAGACTGGCGGGAGAAGGACAAAGAACTACAAAACCAGGCGAGCTCCGCTACCTGCCGGGGCTGAGTTACCTTTGCCCTACGTTCTCAGCAACACCCGGACCTGGGCAGGCTCCATCTCTCAAGTCAAGGTCCTGTGCGCTCTTCGCAGCCTTAATCGCGCGGTTGTAAACTTTGTCAAGTTCTTCCATGATAAACTTCAAGTCTGAGCAGAGATGAGGGGCGGCTGCGAAACGCCAGAACAGAGGGGGCATGTACAGGAGGATCGCGAACAGTAAAAGGATGTAGGGGAAAAACTGAAAAGCAAGAGAGAAATCATGGCATTAACAGGCCCCCCACACACACTGCAGCAGCCTAACAGCGCCCAGGGCTGCTCTCAATTTTTCCCATTTTGAGACAAATGTGCATGCCCACAGCACTTGCGGAATTTGGGCTTATTATCTAATAATGATTTCTTACAGCTAAATTCGCCTCTCCAGGTAATACTTCACACTGGTAACTACCTTTTTTTTTTCCCTTCTTCAATAGACATTAATTGGAAGTAACTGGCAACTACATGGTGATACACGGCATCTCCTTCCTAATCACAAAGAAAAAATAAAATCACTCCCATGTCCTTTTGAGTAATCAATCCCTGAACAAAATCCCAATTAAAAAACAGGTAAATATCACAATGGCTTTTGCTGGGTTTTTGTTGTTGTTGTTTAATTTTTATGGTTTTAAGAGGTACCTAAGGCTTACACATCTCTGCTCTTCCTTTCTGGAATCTGGGAAAATGCCAAAATAAATAAATAAATAACTTCACCCAGAACAAATTAGAAAAATTTTGGCTTCAGTGATCTAGTAATCATCCCAATAAAACAGCTGAAATAAGTAGTTAAAGGCACAGAATGTGGATGAACCTTTAGTCCTGGAACAGACCCTGAGGACAGTCCAACCCCCTCATTTCCCAGGTGGCTAATGCGAGGTCCAGAGAAGCCAGCCACAATGGGCAACAGAATTGTGAGAGCATCTGGATCTGGATGCAGCCTGGTAACCAGGTCTACAGGGTGGCTAGGGAGGGCTTAGCCTCAAGAGAAGACTTAGGAAGACCACGTACTGCAGTCAGCGCAGATCTGCATTTAGCTTTGTGGCCTTTGGGCAGTGAGGTCACCGAGCCTCTGACCCTCAGGATCCCTATGTATGAAGTGGCCATGTAATGCAAGTGTCATAAAGATTAAAGGAGATAACTTATCAAAAATGCTTAGCATGGGCCTGGCATGTAAGAGGCACTAAAGCATTCCAGGTAAACCAACAAAAACGCTAGCTAGTTGGGTACACACGTTACCTTTAGTCCTCATGACGACCCTCTTAAGTCCTGTATGGGTGGCTCCATTTCACAAAGGGGAAGAAGAAGAGGTGGCCCAGAGCAGTTTCTAGGCCCAGATCACAGAGCTGGGGAGAGGCAGAATATGACCTCTGACCTAAGAGCCATGATAATACACTCCAAATTACTTTACTTCTCTGGAAAACTTCTCTTTACCTTTGGATTGGTCTATCTCCACAGTTCCTGAGAGTCACAATTGAAAGAGGCCACAATGGCCTCAAGCTGACACAAAATTCCTCATTCCCAGCATCTCTGGGAGTGGGCAGCAGACCCCACGTGGATCCCACACCATGGCCCTCCCTGTAATTGCCAGTGTACAGAGAAGCTGCGGAGACAATAGAGAATGTTCCCATACGTTTACCAAGACTGAGAAACCAACGTTAGCACATTACTATAAACTCCAGACTTTAATTTGCATTTCAACAGTTTTTCCATTATCGTCCTCTTTCTGACCCAAGATCCGATCCAGCGTATCCACTGCATTTAGCTGTCCTGTCCCCTAGTCTCCTTGGTTTTGCAAAAGTTCCTTAGTCTTTCCTTGTTTTTCATAAAAAATAACATTTTAAAAAAGCATAAATAATGCATATAGTGTCACGAAGGAAATCGTTCATACTGATATAGTCAAAATATTAAAAAACAAATTTACATGTGCTTCTTTATTAACACATTAAAGAGTTTCTAACAGATGATTTCATAGCTATTGTAACTTTGAAGTAGTGAAGACTAAACCGTATTGCAAAATATTTGTGATTTCTATGGGTGACAAACTCATGGGTACGGCTAATACCACTATGGATGATTGCCTGTATATAATCTTTTTCATGTTAAACTTTAGTTAGAAGTGAATGAAAAATAGAGCTGTCATGTATTTCCCTACCCTAGTTTGCAGACTTCCTGATGCTATCATGAACCCACATTAGGAATCTCTGCCCCAGAGGGAAGAGTGCAGTACAAATGGCCCTGAAACTTCAAAAAGGCCTCTCACCAAGACGGCCACTTTACTTTGGGGCTCTGGCATTAGATGGGGTTTCTCGAAATTATTAACCCAGTTTACAAAGGGCTGTTACACAATGACACACACAGCAGGCTATGATTAGCTGAATGCTGGCTGCATAGTTCGTAGCTGGCTGTGGGGAGAAGCAACGTTCATTCGCTTGCTCAATCCGTGCTCACTCTCGAGGGTGCCCATTAGCATAAAAACGTTAACCGCATGCCACCAGAGTTTGTGCCGCTTCCATGACCAAGAGAGCCAGGCATTTTCTCTGGGAATCACTGGGAGACAACAATGTCTAACTTGGGCTTATGAAATATTTTTATAAGTCACTTTTGTTTCAAAGCAACTTGAATAATGGCATTTTACCTCAAACTGTTCCCCAGAATTAAAAAGTAACTGTTTACAGTCTGTTGCAATTTTCTAACATTCCCAAGCAGTGCAATAATTAGAGCCAATGAATAGTTCAGCAAAGTTCATTGTAATTAGAAAAACAAACGTTTAAAGTTGTTACCTACTGGGTATTTGCTTTTTGCCTAAAAGTGCATCTTGAGCACCTCTGTAGGAATGTAGTTCAACTACATCTCTTGGTTTTCTCCACAGTCAAACCTCTTTTTTCCCCCCGTTAAAAATAAAAAGGTGACTTTCAGTGAGTCTGTAACAAGGTAGTAAAATCAATTCAATTGAAAAAGGAATCCAAACAAGCATTAAATTATAGCCTTTAAAATTCTTTTGCCCAAATACGCAACGTGGAAGAGCTACAGTGCTTTGAGACTGCTTCTGTGGATGGGAACAGCTTTGCTCAAAAGCTCCACCTACTCTACATTTAGTCTGAGATGCTCAGCATCTCTTAAAACCGTGATTGCACTATTCTGCACGATGTCCAAATTAGTATTCAGCTCTTCTAACGACAGGGAAACTCCTCAGAGCAATGTGGAACCAAGCAGTTGTTCCGACCACAATTTTCAGTCTATCTGCCTTAAAAATGTGTGCTGTTTCTGGAAGGGTTGTCATTAGAACAACAGGACTGCCAGATGGAAGGAACCTAGAAGGCATGGCCTCCTACAAATTCTCTCCACGTCAAATCCCCTCCACCTCATCTAGCACAAAGAACCATCCAAACAGGACTGAACAACTCCTCCCCTGTGACGCGTGTGGCCCCATCTTAGGGATTAATGCAGATGGGAAAACCTCTCCTGGGCTCCTGCTCCATGCCAGGCAGGGGCTGGACGCATGGCCCCCCAGACTAGGTGCAGAGTGCTGCCCCAAGATCACACAGGCCAGGGGAGAACATGCCAGTAATTAAACAATCAAAACAGAAAAGCGATGACCACAAAATATGTAAGTACTAAGTACTGAGGCAACAGAAAAGTCCCTGGGGATGTCTCAGAAGCTTCATAAAAGAGGTAACACCTGGTCTATGTCTTAAAGTGCAGTGAAGCAATAAAATAAAATAAAACCTTATGTCAAGACTGAGCTCACATTTCACATTCTCTGTGGCCCTTCGGGAATCCTCTTCCATCTGCCTGCAACCCTTTTCTCTTGTTCATCTGGTGAAATTCTTGCCCCTCCAAAGCAGCAAAGTGAAAGAGCAAGTCAGCAAGTGAGGAAGTCAAAAGAGCTGAGGCTGGAAGGGTGTGTGGGTTGAATAGTGTCCCTCTAAAATTCACCTCTACCTGGAACCTCAGAATACAGCAACTGTTTGGAAATAGGGTCTCTGCAGATGTAACCAGTTCAGACGAGGTCATGCTATACATGCTGTCGAAGTGAGCACAGGACAAGGTCATGCTGAATTAGAGTGGGCACTAATCCAGTGACTTGTGTCCTTACAAGAAGGCCATGTGAAGACACAGGCAGAGACTGAATGACGCATCTACCAAGGAACATCAAAGATTGCCAACAACTACCAGAAACCGGAAGACAGGTACGTAACAGATTCTCCCTCTGAGCCCCCAGAAGGAACCTACCAACACCTCCAGAATGATGAGAGAATAAACTTCTGTTGTGAAAATTTGTCACGACAACTCTAGGCAACTCATACACAGGGCAGGAACCTTATTACGACGGCCTGAAACTCCTACACTTTACATAGCGGAAACCACAGGTGTAGGGCGTGATCAAATTTATTTTAGAAAATCATTACAGCAGCAGAGAAGGAAACACACTGGAAAGGAGAGGGATGGGGCAGGAGGACACTGCGGCAGAGGCAGGACGTGTCAGGCACTGAACAGAGGCGGCGGTGAGAGGAGGGAGAGCAAAGGAGAGGGACAGACATCCGCTCCAGCGCCCACTCGGAAGTGAGGGAGGGAAAGGGGAGGAACTAGGATCATGCTGGGTTTCCAGCTCACGTGAGGGTGTGGGTGGCGGCACCACCAGTTGAAACAAACAAGGAGGACCAGACGCAGAGCAGGGAGGAGCGAAACTCTGAACATGGGATACCTGCACTCAAGAACATCCTGGCATGTGGCCGAGACCACTGAAAACAAAGGAAGGGACTTCGGCTGTCCTTATGATCAGGATTTGGCAGCACGTACGTGGTTAAAGCGAGAGCACAGCTGAAGTCATCCAAGGAGAATGGGTAGAAACCCAGGGATGGGCCTGTGTCCCTATAACACTTAAGGGTTGGGCAAAAGACTCTTGGAAGAGATAAGGAGAGATGGTCAGAGAGCAGGAGGTAGGTGAACCAAGAACATACTGTGTTGGGGAAGTGAGATAAAGAGAAGCACGAAAGATGTCTGTTCTGGCTACATGCTGTTCAGATAATAACCCACTTACAGACAAGGGCACTCAAAGGAGTAAAGGGCTCCCCTCAAAAGCTAATACACTCCCTAAGCAGCTTGCAGAGGGCAGAAATCAAGATGGTATGCCTTCTATTCTGTACCAAGGGAAGACACCCAAGGTACTACACTTCATAGTGGGTGACATTCTTGCAGGGAGGAGACCCAACATGTGGACAGACCTGGAGAAGAGAAGACGGTGAGCAAAGCCTCTGTGCGCAGAAGAAGAAAAAGATGCCACCAAGAGAATCAGAACCAAGTTACAAGGAAGAGCCTTCCTACAGAAATGCAGGCAATGGAATGAACTGTGCTGTGAGGCAGGAGCTCCCTTTTGGTGGAGTTCATGACCATCTGGGAGGGCTTTAGGATTCCAGATCAGGCGATGGCAAACGTTTTCCCGTGAACAGCCAGAGAGGAAATATCATAGGCTCTGGGAGACATGGTCTCTGTTGCAAATGTTCAACTCTGCCCTCATAGTGCAAAAGCAGCCACAGATAATGTGTGAACGAATAGGTGTAGCTGTGTTCCAATAAAACTTTATTTATAAAAACAGGTGATGGGTTGTATTAGGCCCCAGCAGATGTGTCATAGTTTGTCAAGCCCAGCTCTGGATTCTTGCTTCTCAAAGAGTGGTGTGGTCCACAGACCAGCAACCTCAATCATGCCCTGGGAGTCTGTTTGAAACGCAGCATTGCAGGTCTCCATCAGACCTACTGAATCAGACTCTAGATTTCAACAAGATGCCCAGGTGATCTGCATGCACAGAGAATTTGAGAAACACTGGTATAGATGGGTGGTGCCCACAAGGGACCCCAAGCTGGGCCCCAAACCATCGGAATCTCCTGGGAAATGATAAAAATACTATTTCTGGCCGTAACCCAAGAGGTTCCAACCTAATGATCTAGATGGGGCTCAGGATCCTGTATTTTCACAAGGTCCTTGGGTAATGCTAAGGTTGGAAACCTCTGGTCCGTCAGCCTCAGAGGCTCGCTCTAGCTAAGTTTCTGTCAATCTATGGGAGAGAAATAAAGAAGGATATGCACAGTTAAATTTTTTTTGTTTTTATTGTTTTTTCCCCCCAGTCAAAACCCAACTTTTCTGTTTCAGTGAGAAATTTTGCTAACAGTTGCCTACATTGTGAACTTGAACAGAGAACACGCAAAAAAAATTTGCCTGTTCTCAAACAGTCCTAGAGCGCCACCTGCCGGTCCCCTGGAACGCACCCGCATCTCCAGCAAAGACCTCGCACTTCCGTCGAGGCCGGAGCCCATCAGCGGTGAACGGAGTGGGAGAGCAAAGGGGAGGAGGAGAGACAAGAAATGAAAGAAGTCTGTGGGGAGAAATGACATCATCAATCACACCAGTGTCATAAACTCTCTACACTGACACTCAAACATTGTACTGAGCAATTTGAGGGACTTGGGGTCTCCTGGTTTAAACTCTGGCATCAGAATTGAATTCGGGAGTGTTTAAATAAACCCTGTGCCTCTACTCCTCCATCCTTAGTCAGGATGCTCCTGGAGAACCAGCCTGGTTCTAGGCAGAAGGACACACAAGCCACCCCACTGCTCTCCCCTCTCCCACATATATGCTTTGAGCACCCTCTACGGGCTATGCATTGTCTCAGGGGACCATGGGCATGGGCTCTGCCTGCATCGAACATACAGTCTTAGAAATAAAGAATTAACTAAGTGGAATTAAGGTAATTAATAATTACCATATCCAAGAGTGAGTCCAGGCAAAGCGCAAGTTGCTCTGGGAATGTGCAACCAGGCAACACGGCAGACCGGGGTAGGGTGCAGCAGATGTGCTTGGCTAGCACCCCAGTTTTCGGATCCGTCTGCAGGCAGGACACACGGTCTGCAGTGCCCCTGTGGTCTGATTCCTAAAGGCTTCGCGCTGACCTGCCTGACCCCTGAAGCGATTTGCCTGGGCAACAACTCTCAGCCTGCAGGTTCAGAGGAAGCTCCCAGGTGGAAACGGTGTTAGCCTGAGGCAGGAACCGCACAGCGTTGGGGTCAGCCAGAGGGAGGGGCGGGGAAGGCTCTCTAAGCAGAGGGATGTGTGTGGTCAGGGCCCCTGGGGCACAGGGGTGGTGGGGCTGGGCCTACAGCTGAGGCTGGGGTGGGTCACAGGTGCTGGAGGGAGGCTGTCTTGTTAGCCAAAATAATGTTTGCTTAAAAAATAAATACAGACATTTCACAGGGACGTCAGAGAACATTAGGAAATGACAGAATCAGATTAGCAAACAAAGGCCACCCTGCGATTGTGCAGAAATGAGTAAAAGGGGAGCAGGAATGGAACAGCCAGAGCTGCGGGGAGACACCGCAGGCGCCCAGAGGCAGAGATGGCGGCTGAGAGAGGGACACGGAGGAAGCAGAACCGACAGGACCTGGTGACTGACGAGATGTGGGGGTGAGAGAGGAAAAGCCAAAATGGCGTCCGATTTCTGGCTGATGCAAAAGGGCGAACTGAACGGTGGTGTCATCAGCTGGGCTGGGGTCACGGCGGGGCTGGGTGGGGGTCCTGGAGCTCAGGGAGGCTGGGAGGGAGGTAAGGCCTGGTGTGAATGGCATCTGTGCAGAAGTGGAGACACGGGAGTGGATCTAGGGATGGTTACCACGTGACAGAAAAGGGAGGCCTCAGACAGAGCCCTCGGGGAACCCCAACTTCTAAGGGATGGACAAACGCAAAAGCATTGCAAAGGAGACTCTGTGCAGAGTCCAGAGAACATCTGCAGAGGGACGGGGTGGTCGACAGAACTGGACGGCAGAGAGAAGCCAAGTAAGATGAGCCTGGAAGGTGAGAACTCATTTCAGTGACAGGCAGCTCGCTGGTGGCCTGGGCAGAGTAGCGCAGATGGCCGTGCTGGGGAGAGAGAGGGGATGACAGACAGGTCAAAGGACAAGGTGGTTTCCAGTTTCTTTCGCTAAGATGAGGAGACAAGCACGCTAAAAAGCTAACGGGGAGGAGAGCTCGAAGATAGGGAAGGGTTGAAAACGCAGAGGAGAGAAGTGGGGAACGAGGAGTGCTCCTGCTAAGGGCGGCGGGGCAGATCCAGAGCACCATGCGAAGGGGGAGAAAGGCCGGTGCTGCCAGGCGGGCATTCGGTAGGTCTGACGGCGGGAAGCTGGGACGTGCTCATGCCAAGCTTCTGCTTTATCTGCAAGTGGGGGGAGAGGGCCTCAGAGGGCAGGAGGGGGTAGGGAATGGGAGGCCCTGATTTAGTTCCAGGTGACAAATTCAGAATGAGTTGGCCACAGGAATGGAAGTCGAAAGGAGGAGGACGTCCCTGGAGACAAGGCAGAGAATGAGGCACCAGAACCGTAATCCAGGAAGACACAGAAATCATCTCAGCATGGCGCAGAAGTATGAGCCACCACCAAAGTCCTGAATGAAAGGGGGGTGACCGGGAGGACAGCGGCAATGAGGAGGGGGTGGGGATGACGTAGCTGGTGTCCAGAACAGCTATGGAGCTGAGCTTTGCATGAGGAAATAGGAGCAAGGGTTAGGGGTAGGGACACAGGAAGCAAACAGGTGCCCACACGCACGCTGATCTGAGGACCTCCTGGGTCGTCAGGGGGCCACCCTGCTGGACAGCTCTTCTGCTAGAAAGACCCTCCCTGTGCTGAGCTAAAGTTTACCAGCTGGTAACTCACCCACGATTTACGATCCAGACTTCTGAAGCCACACAAGTTACACCTGTGCCTTTTCACATGTGGGACACATCTGAGACCTGAAGGAGGCTGTGGCTCCCACCACTTGGCTGTGGGACTCTGAACAAGGACCTAACTGCTACAGCACACAGAGCCGCCTCTGAGGGATGAAGAGCCCGAAGGAGAGGAGTCTGCTGAACGTGCAGCCACAAGAAAACCAACGGGGAAATCTTCCTAACCCTGAAGGTCAATCCAGCAACTCCACTTCTGGGTACCTACCCAAAGGAAATGAAAGCAAGGACTCTGACACACGTTCGCAGCAGCGATGTTCACAATAGCCGGGAGATGCAAGCAACCCACCTGTCCTTTGATGAACAGATAAACACAATGTGACACATACCGACAGTGGAATGTTATTCAGCCTTAAAAAGGAAGGAAATTTTTATATACGCCACAACATGGATGGACCTTGAAACCATGGTGCTAAGTGAAATAAGCCACACACAAAAGGACAAATACTGTATGATTCCACTTATGAGGTCTCTGGAACAGGCGAATTCACAGAGACAGAAATAGAATGGCAGTTGCCAGGGTCTGCGGGGAGGGGGAATGAGGACTTACTGTTTAACGGGTACAGAGTTCCAGTTTGGGATGATGAAAAGTTCAGGACATGGACGGTGGTGAAGGTTGCACAAACGTGATTGTACTTAATGCCACTGAACTGCACACCTTTTTAAAAATGGTTAAAAAGGTAATTTTATATTTGTTTTACAAAAAGAAAAGAAAAAGAAAAACGTGAAAAAGAGATCAATGTGGAATAAAGGGGCTGTGATTACAGAATCTGGCCTTGCTAAGAAAACCACACTCACGTTCATATCTCTCATCAAGGTGTTGGCGGGGCCACGCCCCCTCCGAAGTCTCTGGGGGAGGATCCTTCCTGGCCCCTTCCGGCCTCGGGCATCCCTTAGCTCGGGGCAGCATCACTTCCGTTTAGGCCTCTGTGGCCACATGGCTGTCTTCACGGTGTCTTCCCTCTGTGCTTGTCTGTGTCCAAATTTCCTTCTTCTTATGAGGACCCCAGTCATTTTGGATTTGGGGTCCACGTCACTCCAGTATGACCTCGTCTTAACTAATTACATCGGCAACAAGCCTATTTCCAAATAAGGTCGCATTCTAGGGTAGAGGGGCTTAAGACTTCAACACATCTTTCAGGGGACACAACTCAACCCGTGACGATCCACCAAACACAGAGTTAATCTAAGAACTCGCCTCTTGATGCAGCACTTGGCCCAGGTTATCACGCTGACACAGGCTTCCTTACAGGACGCCCTGCCTTCCAGGCACACAGCACACCTCATTTTCCTCACCGCCCTGGCCCCGTCGCCCCTGCCCACCCCTCTACCCCACCAAGTCTCCATGTTGGAGCAGCCCTCAGACCTCGCCCCTGTCTGCACTCACTCCCTGAAACCGCCCCCAGTCCCACAGCTCTCAACACAACTATCTTCTGCCAGCTCGCCACACTGACAGCCCCAACCCACGCTGCAATCTCCAGACACCATATCTCACTGCCTACTTGACGCATCCTCTAGCCCACTGACTCAACATGTTCAAGAAAAACTCTTTGGTCTTCCTCCCAAACCTGCTTCTTCTCCAGGCTTCTTCGAGAGTAGCAAATGGTCTCACATCCAGAGCCTGAAAGCTCAGTCACATCCCCGGCTCTGATCTTCCCTGCATCCTCCTACGTCCAGTCAGCACATCTTGCCGGCTCCACGTCTTAGAAGAGACGCCCTGAACCTACCCACTTCCCATCACCTCCACAGCCACCACGCTAGACCAGGGGTTGGCAAACTGCAGGCCCTGGGCCAAGTCTGGCCACAACCGATTGTGTCTATCTCTGCAGAACTGAGTGGCTACAACAGTGACTGTGTGACCTGAAATGCTGGCCCTCTCCAGAAAAGTTTGCTGACCCCTGGTCTAGGCATTTGATATCACCTTGGACCATTCTTTTGTGTAATCTTCTAATCAGGTTGCTTTCTGTTTATTCTTTGCCTTCTCAGAAATAACTGCTTCTCTTCCTTTCTGCTCCCTGACCAGAACCCTCACTCTGTGCCTACCAAATGGCTCTGTTCCCTCCTGCCCGCCATCACTGAGGCTTAACTCTTGGAACCACCACGTTCACCCTGCTCAGGTACCTGCAATGGCTCCCACTGTCCCCAGCATTTAACCTATGCATCTGTTTAGTTTGCAGAACCCTCTATAACCCAGCCTGCCCTGCCCTTCCTAGTCAATCAACGACCCACTGCTCCCCAGCCGGACAAGCCTCTCTCGGAAAGTGCTACCCACCCCACCGGGCACCGCTTTCGTACCTGTTGGGCCCTGCACCTTCAGCGGCTTCCCTACCTTCTTACTTCCAACAGCATTTGAATATGCTCAAAACTCTCATGCTACGAAATCTTCCCGGACCCCAAACCTTCCCTCCAGCTGCCACCTAGCTCATTGCTCTCTCTTCTGGTTACCAGGAAGAGAGATTTTCTGAAAAGGAAAAAAAAAAATTGTGAAGAAACTGCCTATTGCCATCATCTTCATTTCCTCGCCTCCCATTCACTCTTCAATGACGGCCACCTGTTTCCTAGTTTTCCACTAAAACCACTCCTGCTGGGTCGCTAACGCTTTCATTGAGTCCAGTAAGCTGTGACTCACCCCGACTGCACTGGTTTCTCTGCAGCAGCACTTAACAGAGCTCACTGCTACCTGAAACCTTGGTTTCTGTGATAACCACACTCTCCTTTTGCCATGGAGCTTTCTAGCTATTCCCTCTCGGTGTCCTCCACCTTTGTTTTCCCACAAAACAGTGAGCAACTTGAGGAAGGGACCCCGTCATCTGTGGCTCTCTGATGCCGAGTGTACATTCTAGCATGTGGTTGACCCTCCATGTCAGCTAAAATCAACTCTGTTATTTACTGTTTCCAGCTTGAGAATTTCCAGTTTATTTTTTCATGTTGTTTCCAGTTCTCTGTGAAATCCTCCATATTATCATAATTCTTTGAATGTATTGTTAAGTATTATTTAAAATGCACATCTGATCAATCTACTATCTGCATCTCCTGTGGGTCTATTTGTGACTTTTCTCCTGGTCTTCCTGTACATCTGGTTATTTCTGAGTGAGTGTTGAGTATTCATATGTGAAAAATTAGAGCAAGAACATCAGACTGTGGATGATGGTACCTTCCTCCAGGGAGAATTTATTTTTGCTCTGACAGACAGGTAAAATAGAGACATTGGCAATCCCAGATCTTCATTCAATCACATTGCAGTGACTCAAACCAGGACTCCAGTCCCTGTGAGAGCTGGTTAAATTCTGATCACCCCTTACTCCCAAGGGATGGCCTCAGGGTCCCAACCAAAAAGACCGGGGAGCTGCCCAGGGTCCTTCCAGCTTGGCAGGTCCTGACTTCAATTTATGTCTCCAACCCTGTGAGTCTGGCAACAGCTCTGCTCAGATGCTCAGCCACACTTCTGTCTAAACCAACTAATCTTCCACTGCCAGAAAGAACTTCTTAACCTCTCAATGACACCGGGTAACTATCCATTGCTGTCATCTTCGTTCCTCACCCACACTGCTCCTTGACCGCAAGGGCAATAAGCTGGGAGTCTAGACACCCAAGAGCTCCAGTCTGCATGGTCGGCAGCTAGGGCTGGGCTTCCTCTCCTAAAGTTCCCATATCCTAATATGTAAAATGCATCTGGACAAAAACTTAGAGATTCTTCTTGTCCTAAAAGTTTCAGATCCGCTAACATCACTGCCAACTCTTACGTTAGACAACCCCGGATTGTATATTCTTCCTCTGTGGGTGCATCAATGCTCAGCCTGGTGACTCATTACAACTTTGCATTTTCGTAAGAGAATTATAACAAATGGACTTAAACTACAACAGTGTGAATTCAGATTTATAAAGCTGTTTCAGTTATGGAATTGTGCCCGTTCCTACTGTAGATCCTATTATTTGTTGCCCTGGCTACTAAATAAACCACACAAAGCTGATGAGGACCCACTTAGCGCTCATGCTGAAAATCCAAGAGAAAAGCTCAACCTAAATGAAGAAAAGAATCACTGTAGGGCATCCCTGTGCCAAATGGCACACAATAAACAAACACAAAGGAAAACAGGCCTGAGTCACAGTAAGCTTAAAATGTTTCTTTTACAAAGAAGGATGCTGCCTGTGTGTCCAGCAGCAGGTCAAAGCAGGGGAGAGTCAAACAGGCTTCAGCCTTTGGCTTTTCAGAAGCTAAGATTTTATGCCTTCTTCAGCAGATGAGAGTAGCAGAAGATAAACAAATGTTCTACTTGTTTTCACGATGGACAAAACCATTTGAAATTTAAATTAATGACAGGCTGAAACAAAGTCCTACTTTCATAAACAAAGAGAAGACCTAATGCAGTCACTTCAGGACTCAGAGAATATTCTTCTCCATGAACTTGCCAACTCCAGCCTAAGTTCCTCACTGCCCAGCCTGCATACATCCCCACCCCCACAACATTTCCCTGACCACAAAGTACCTGACCTGTACCTCTTCTCTATGAGTCACGGAACCTGGATACTGGTGTCCCTCGTGTAGTATCTCCCCTTCCTTGCAGTATCTGCGTCCATCAGAAAGCAAAGGAGTCTAATCCAAAAACTGTGCTGCAGCCAACACCCCCAGAACGAGCCATCACTAGGCTTCTCAATGCTCCAATAGCACATGGGCTAGAAGCAACTGAAATCTATGCTGGTCCTTACTTTTCTCAAGAGCACCTGTGTGTGGCGGAAAAGGCACCAGCCGAGGAGCTCTCAGTGCATCCGGCCTCTGCCACTATCTACTACGCTCATTCAGACATTCAAAGTATATTGAGGGCCTACTATGGGCCAGACATCCCGCTGGGCATTAACAACATAAAGGTGACTAAGACACAGGAGGTGCACTGGTATAGAGCTAAAATCCAAAGAGCATCTCAGTTTCCCCATCTGCTACACGAAGGTCCTCTACCAAGTAATCGTTGAGGTTCCTTCTGACTGTAAAGTGCCACCGTTTTACGATCTGAGATGCAGCCCTGGCCGGCTACACGTATCTGTGCAGACATAGACTGGCACAGCCTCCCTGGCCTTAGCTCCCACAGCATACGGTAAAGTAAACAAGTTGGATTTGGAAATGTCTCCCATTACCTTATGCAGCCACAGTGGCAGGTTTCCAGAAGCGCTGTGCAGCAAGTCCTTCTGCTGAACGGCTGCCCAGCAGTAGGAGTCCACGAAGGCGGCCTGGCGCCAGGAGAAAGAACTTGGGGAGAAGCAGCTTATCTGTGTACCTGAGAAGCAAAATAGATTGTTCCAAATGAGTGAAATGCAGCTGTCTGTCCTCCCCCCACGCACTTTTTTTAGTGTCATGTCAGGAGCACCAGGACAGGACACAGGGACATTAGTGAGGAACAGGACTGAAAACACACACCCAAGTTCATATTAAATCTGAGTATTGGAGAGTTTTTTTGACCAACTCTGGTCATGATAGTGGCTTGGGCTTAGTGTGGAAAAGTCTCTTAGAAGAAGTGAAACCACCATAAAAAGAAAAAGGGCAGAGCTTGTTTGGTGTAGGATAAGGACTGAGAGAAAGCGGGGTTTACGTGAGGGCCGGGGAGGGACGCAGAGTCTCGATGCAGGAAGCTGGAGCAGGAAAGGAGTCCTTCTAGAACGAACAGATGAAGAGCTCTAGCCTGAGGAAGAGAAGGCTGGAGGAACACTTGGTAACAGATCAGTGGATGGGAAGTTAGCAATTTTCCATCTCCTCTAAGAAAAAGGAAGAAAAGAGCCCAAACTGCAGCCCAAGCAGTTTACATTTGGAAGGCAAATGCCGAGACCACACACCTCCCAGCCAGAGATGGGAGCTGGACAGGGAACAGGGAGACCTATGTCCTTCTCGGGGCTCTGCCATCAACTCACTCTTCTGGAAGGGACCTGGGACTTGGTTTTGTCCTCTGCAAACTGAACACTATATCAGTCTGCAGATGCCATCGTTCCGTCTGTAAAGCTTACTGCTTAGAAGACTCTCCGTGCTCCTGACTCACACGGCCACGGAGGGAAACTGGCCAACAGGACTGTGGGGCTCAGAGCAGAAGCCGTGTTCTCTCCTCTCACCGGCAGGCAGAGGGGCCAGTCCTGCTCCCCTGTCCCCATCAGGCACATGCAGGGGTGTGTGTGTCACAGGCATGGGGCCAGCCGCTGAAGCCCCACAGCAGGCACACTCTCTTCCATGTCCCACTCAGCGTGGGAGGGGGCCGATGCCTGGCCTCTGACATGAGTCATATTTAAACCTGACTCTGCCACTCATAGCTGGGTGACTCATGGCAGGGAAGTCATGCACATAACCTTCCGAAGCCTGGGATATCCGAAATGGGAATGATATTAATAGTGTATCCACACTGCAGATTCATCGTGGTGACTACAAAATTAAAAAAGGAAAAAGACGGTTGCTAGAGCACTTACTACAGTGCCTGGTTCCTAGTAATTAGTTGCTCAGTGTTACATTTTTTCTAGAAGTAATGAGCAGATTCTGGCATCACTTTAAAGACTGGGGCATGCCCACCATTCTCCCTTTTCACCCTGTGGAGAGGGGATAGGGACAGTGGGAAGATGCTTGCTGGACTTCCCTGGTCCCTGGCACATAAAAGGCCTCGAAGAGTCAGCTTCCTCTGAGGAGGGGGTGGCTTTATACCTGCGGCAGGACAGGGAAGTGACGGGGATGTTGTCAGGAGAGCAGATTCTCGTGGTGGGGGGTGTGGTATGTGCCAAGGCCCCAAGTACCCCATCTTCCTCAGCAGGTGCCTTTATACCCACAGACATCAAGAAGGGACTTTTCAGCAAGAGCCCTGGAAGGGGACTGTGGTGGAAAGTCACAAACGTCGGAAAGTATTTTGTAACAGGGGCAGTTCTTGCCATCCAGGAATGGTCTAAATAGGGGTTGGGGGATGTCTACGGCCATACCACCCTGAACGCGCCGGATCTCGTCTGATAATATGAATTGGGGATGGGTAAGATATTCCAAGGTCCCTTCTGACTCTTAGCCCATTAAACTTGAGTTTTTATATTTTATAAAAAGAAAAATAGAGCAGTCAGGATGGCACAGGGCTCAGGGCTAAGCTCCCACTGGTCCTGCACCTGTGTGACTGCCAGACACGTCCTGTGCCACCCACCCATGGAGGCCTGTGAGGGCTACAGCAGTCACACAGAGACAGACAGACCTGGGGTCATAAACGGATGGTTTCTGGTGAGGTTGACGGTGAGTTGCCTGCTTGGGAACATCTGTTCAAATACTCATGGAAATGAACAACATTGTTATGATTTCGTGACATTCTTTCTATAAGAAACGGTGCTTCAAGTTCTATCTCCGGATCTCAAGGACCTCCCCTAAGCAGTAGTGGAGGAAGAAGGAGAATGGGGTGGGGAGAGAGAGAAAGATATTCAAGACATGTGGATCTCATAAGGAAATGCTCCTCATCTGGAATGGAAGGTCAGAAGAAAAGGCAGTGGGCAATTAATATTCACCAGACACCAACCAGCCCTGTAAGTCAGTACCTTATTTAAGCCTCACAACCAAATGGAAAGAGAGAGAGATCTGATCTTCCTTTTACCCTGGAGGAAACCAAAGCTCACAGCAGTTCATTAGTAATCTCCTACCCAAGCTAGGAAATGGTAGCCTCGTAATTTCAATCTGCATCCAGCTCCCAGTCTCTTTCCGCATTCCTCTCTGGGCCAGTCACTTCACGAGGCTTTGTTGGAAGTGGGGAGTGGGGGGCTCTGAGCAGGTGGCTCCTCCAGGTGGCCAGGAAGGGGAGAGCTACCTGGAAAGAGTCAAGGACAAATCTGGGAAAAGAAATAGATAAGCCCCAGGTACTGGGTATTCCCAGGCCGGAAACGGGAAACAAAGTCAAGGAAGTCAAGAGCCAGGAAGGGAGTGAAGAAAGGGGTGAAGCAGGAGGGTGCGGGGCCCTAGCACAGCAGCGTGCTGTGAGCCACACGCCTCCTCCAGGCTGCGACCGCCAAGCCTGACTGGGTTGCCGGCTGCTGCTGTGGGGTGGGGAAGCCTGGGACCCAGACCGTCTGGACTCATTTCTCCAAACGTACTTCCTCTCCCTTTGTCTCATTTACTCTTCAAAATAATATTGGGAGATAAAGAGATTAGGTCTTCACATACTTTCCCAGTAGTCTCCCAGTTAGGAGGGCTTCCAGTCTCTCCCTTCTCCATCAGTTCAAATCACTGCCGCGTTATTCATTCTAAAGCTCAGTTCTGATCCTGACACTACCTTGGCTCAACATGTCTCATTGGTCTCCCCTGCCCAGGGTACAAATCCACACGGATGCTCCACGCCGCTCAGTGACTGCTGCGGCTCCGACAGGCCTGATGCGCTCTCAGACCTGCACCTTTCCTTGCACTTGTCCTCTGCCTGAGGGCCCTCCCTCCAACACCTGCAAGTCAGAGCCCCTCCACACCTTCGCCTCAATGCCTCATCTTTCCAAGCCGGGCTCCATATCACCCTCTCCACGAAGCCTCCTCCCCACGGACCTCCCACAGCATTTTAAAGCCATCAGAGATGTGCAGAAAATTACCTTTAACTATGTGGTATGAACACCCACACGTCTCATCTTCTCTACTGCTATCGCAAGTAGAACACGTCTGTCTCTCTGAACTTCACGCACCACTCTGTACCAGATAAATAACATCTGTCTCGTGGTTTGAAAGTTTTAAAGTACTATTATAAATGCCATCTTAATGAATGCTCACGTATCCCCATAAGATATCACTGCACAATGTGATAGCTGAGAAAAGAGAGCCCCGTGAGACCGTCCAGCCAGAGTCCACACTCTGCACCACTGTGTGCCAGCTTAAATGAGTGCACAATAATTTCTAGGAAACGGCTTTAGTGAGATACGCACTGCCTTTTACAACTGTACAGAAAGCAAGAAATGAGTGTCAGGTTTATGCCAGGAGCAACGAGGAACACTACTCCCAGCGGGCCGAGAGTACAGAGGCAGCTGTGGGCATTACATTAATGTGTCTGGCCAAATATAATGAACGATCACGAGGAGGAAACGTGTGCTCACAGGGCCACGTGGAAGTAGCCCAAACATCTGCTAAGTAAGCAGTCTGCACTACAGGCATTCCACACTCCTGGTCCCTTGGCCTGGAGCCGAGAGTGTAGGTCACACCTTCTCCCTGAGCGGCAGCCCAGGTGGCCCCTAGCGCAGCCTAGATCTGATGCACACAACCTAAAGAGAAACAGGATGCAGGCTGGGGAGAGCAGGCTTGCCAGCCAGAGGTTTCTCAATGACACCAACAGGGGCAGGGTGACAGCTTCCATGCTTGTCCCATTGCAGCAGGAGGGCCTTTGGCTTACTTTTGCTGTTGTCCTTTCTCTTTCTCTCTCTTTTTTTTTTTTGTTCTTCTCTCTTTTAATAGGCTTTCTTTTGTTCTTGTGCATTACTAACGCCCTGGCTGTTAGGAGGGCCTTCACCCGAAGAGCTGCGAGGTCTGAGCAGCCCCTGGCCACCTTCGGAAAACACAACCACCCTCCCTCCAAGGAGGGTGCGTGGAAGGAGCTTGCTGCCTGGCTTCCACGTGTAAGTGCTGTGAGCAGCACAGGAATCAGGCCTCCTGATCAGTGAAAGAAACTCCTCAGAACCACAAGTTTAACAAACACACGAACAGAAAAATCTAGTCAACTAGCTGGGAGGACTTCAGAGGAACTTCTCAGTGGAAGAGATTCTAAGCTGAAGTCACTGGCGCATTGAAGAGACTGAAGAGGGGCAGAAGGCAGGAGGGAACTAGTACCTGCTGTGCACTTTTACCCCATCTTAAAGGTGAGGAAGGTGAGGCACTGATCCTGTGGCTAGTGGGCTGCAGAGCTTGGATATCAACTCAGGCCTCCATCTTTACCCTCCAAACACAAGAAAAAGGAGGCAAAAGGCACAGGTTTATTGAAAAACACTGGGTCAGAGATGGTACGATGAGCAGGAACGAGACACGAGAATTTCTTTGAGAGGAACAGTAAATACAGGGGTTGCTATTCTGGGAGGGACAAAGAAAGGAAAAACAGTGTAATGATGATTATATCAATGACAATCACTAGCATCTACATATCATTTTAAAAGTTCGCATAATGTTTCCATTCAGAAAGAAAAATCAGTTCCAATTCACTTTCATGTAAATTATACAGACATTCACAAATACCGGATCCAGGCTAATCATAATACAACCTATACAGCACTGAACTTGAAAGTTCTGACTGTTTTTGAAGGCTGCCAAAATATTTGAAAACTACCATAAATGCTCAAGTTCAATGAGAATAATCACACAAACAGGTCCCTGAATATGAGGTACAGAGAGGAAGAGCTGGATAGTGGCCCGCTCTGAAAACAAACACGGAACAGCAACAAGCACTCAGAAGGATCAAACAGGTCTGAATCGGTTTAAAGTACCTTTGATCCCAACATAAGACTGAATGATGTTTGCCCCAAAGGATTCTTTCTTGCCAAATACTCACAGCTCCTAACCATCATAATATACAGTAAAACTGCAAGAATCTCAGAATAATTTCCCTTTTTTTAAAAAGAACCAAATTCCTCTCCTTTATCTTCCCAGCAACTTCAACCCAAGCAAAAGCAAATAAATATATTCTGGAAGTCTTGAATTGCCCACACTGCCTTCACTTTTCCTTTGTGGGAACTGACTCCAAGGCAAGTAAGTATTTAAACCAGCGAAAAAATACTAGTACTCTGCAGCCCAAACTAAAAAATGAAATTGAAATAATTTTTTTTTCCTTTAAACCAAGTTTGTTCACCAGGTCTCTTTTTTCCACAGTTAAGACTGGCTTTTAAAGAGAACACATCAAGGCTGACACCTGCTCCTCTGCTCAGACGGACATAATCAAATGTCTAAATGAGTTCCATGAAGTCCCAAATACTTCACTA
>CAUYSK010039374.1:0-66815 GCA_963575035.1 Avahi laniger | reverse complement strand
GACCTCTGTCTCTACTAAAAATAGAAAAAATTAGCCAGGTGTTGAGGCATGGGCCTGTAGGCCCAGCTACTCGGGAGGCTGAGGCAGGAGGATCGCTTGAGCCCAGGAGTTTGAGGTTGCAGTGAGCTATGATGACACCACTGCACTCTAGCCTGGGTGACAGAGTGGGAAAAAAGTTAAGGGAGAATATAAGGGATAATTTAGCAAAAACCTGATTATTAGAAAATGTCCCAACCATATTACACTCAAATTGACCCAGATCCCACATTTCCTTGTAGATTTATGAATTTACATATAAGGATTACTTTATTTCATCTGTGCCTGACGGATACCAACTGTTAAAATTTCAGCTTTAAAAAAATAAATAATGTCCTTTTCCTAACAGAAAATTCATAGCCATATCAAGTGGATGGGGTACTTTTCATCATCCACAGAACTATGCATAGACTTTCTTTTTACGCACTGACTCTTTGTCTATTTCTAACTAAGGGACAGAGACCTTCCCTTTTCAGTAGTTACATGGAGAAATGTAACGTGTCAAAAGAGAAAATGGAGCAATTCTAAATCATAAAATCTTGTTGGTACATCTTTAATCTCAGGAGATTCCATTTAATGCAAACTCTACACAGAGTCATTCTCCTCTGAAATGATATACTATGCTAAAAAATTAATTATGGTAAAGGAGAGGCACAGCGCAGCTCCCGGCAGCCTGGGCTGAAGACAAACTTTCATTGTCCGAATGCTGATGCTTCCAGACAGGCTTTGCCATAGAGGTGATGGCATTATAATCATATAATCCCGACTGCACAGAATGGAGTGACAATTCCTAACAAACTGCATGAGAGGTTACCCTGAGATTTAGGCAACCAGAGATATCAAGAAATACAAATGTTATATTTTTATCTCAACAGTATTTTGAATTGTTCTCCAACACAGAAGGCAGGGCTTCTTGAGACATTTTCAAAACTATTAACAACTCAGGATGAACTCTGTTTCCCCAGAGACTGTATAAAACCTGGCATATAGGAGATGCTTATGAAGTGTTTTATGAATAACAGAATTCAAGAATAGCACAGGAGAAATGAGCAGCAGAGATGTGATGTACAATAAATTTGTTTATTGCCAGCTGATTTTTTTAAAAAAATAATTCATTGCTTGGAAATAAGTTAATCTGAATGAGTCCATTGGTGGACTTTAAATGAGTTAGTGGTCTGGGTATTCACCAGCCACCACACCCAAATACACAGTGGAAGAACATTTCAGAGGGTGGCTGGGAGCCCAGCATGGATCCAGGAAGTCATTCTGGTAGAATAACGCTTGCTTTTGCCATCTTAAAACGGTGATGGCATCAGTTTGTCTCCTGCTGGCACCAGGGGCCCTGGTTGTGGGAAAAAAGGGAGATGTTCCCAGAGGGAACTCCTGGGGACCCAAGTCATCTGTCTGGTGACACTCCATCTTTGATCATTTTGTGATTGGTCAAGAACCCTAGAACTACTTACTATGAGAGAGTAGAACTTTGTGCTAACTAGGAAAGCGTATACAACTGTGATGAAGAAGGTGCCATCAAAGCTCTAATGTGCACACTGCACGAGAGCTCCTGAAGGCCAAGTGGCGATCTCAGGGCTCCCTCCACTAGGACGCAAGGACAGGAGTTTTGTCTGTCTTGTTCACCACTGCCTCTCCAGCACCAGGACAGAGTTCAGTCTTGCAGGTCAACTATTTCCCAGGTCCTAGGCAACATATTCTGAAATTATTTATTTTATTTCCCATCAGCCTTGAAGAGTGGTAGGTTTTTCCATTTTCTTTCAGATACACCTGAGATTGAGTGTGTCCATGATTAATTAGTTCACCGTTGAGACTTTGCTCATCTCTAAAATGCATAATGACACCTGCTCACAGCATTGTCCTGAGAGCTGAGATGATGATGATGCCAACTCACACTTCTTTGAGACCTTACATTGTGTGGCACATACTTGGTAGATATTACCTCACTTAAAACTCACCCCCTCTCTGCGATTGAGTTTATTTTCTGGTAAGTGACTGAGCCAGGATGTGAGTCCAGACAGTCTGAATGACTTCAGTAGTGCGTGTTAGTGTCTAGTATAGTACTGAGCATACAACAGGTGCTTCCTATATGCTACTTTCCTTTCTTCCTTTTTATCTCCAAAGAGACAGCAGACATTCTGTAAGAAGGTAAATGACTTTTCTAGTGAAAGCCAAAGTCAGCATTGGAATGTATCAATTCCAACAGTGTGCCCATCTTAACAAAGCCCAGGAAAATTTATTATTTATTATGGATTATTCTGAAGTTACATATGAAGAGAAACAAACAGACTAAAACATTCAAAAATGCTGTAAAATTCTGAATTTTAATTGGCGACTAAAAAAGCCAAACAAAAAGCAAACACCCCCACCTGCCACTTGCTTCTTGCATTGGTCACCAAAAGTGGCATCCACCCTGCGTGCTGGCCGGGCCTCTTGAACGCTGCCTGGGCAGTGAAATTGCTCTCAGGTGCTCAAAGCTTTCAGGGTTGGCTCAGCCATCTGTGAGCAAGGAACTCGGGTGGGAGCCAGGCTGCCTCTTCAGCTGCAGAGGCAGCCAGAGTTTGGAGCTCCTTGTCCAGGCCAGACATCGTCAGCTGTGGCCCAATTAGTAGGACCCATCTGATGCACGGCCCCATCCCAGAGATTCCGGGTTAGTTGGTCTGACAAAAGGTCCTGGCATAGGTATTTTTAAAAATCTCCCCGTATGACCTTAATGACACCCAGAGTTGACAACTGTTCTAAGCAGTGGATTGGGATGTCATAGAAATGGACTCAGAGCTCCCAGTACAGCAGGAAGCCTTGGAGTGCTAAGAAGAAAGGCAATAAGTACCGGCTCAGAGCGTGAAGAACAATGCAGCAGGGAAGGTCATTAGCCCCAGTGAAATAAAGGGTTTCAGAAGATTCCTTGAAGATTCTCCCTTTGGTGCTTTGCCCTTCATTTTATTAGTACTATTAACCTTCTGCAAAATCCCAGTAGCAGTAAATGACTATAGCAAAAGTAGTGTAGTGGAAATAAAAAAGGACGGAATAAAAAAGAGCATCAGTGGTCTTGTTTTCTGGGACAAGATTACAAGGGCCACCAATCCTGCCAGAGTAAGGTGCAAGTGAGATGTATCAGTTTGATGGGGTCAGGGCAGAATTTCTCCCAGTGGAGCCATGTAATGATTAATTCATTATGGAGATCTAAAAGCTTAACTGAAACCTACTTGGCGATGAGCCACTAGATCATTATATTATTCCTGCATGTCTTATTCACTCTGGATGACTCTTGATTTTCCACTAACATGCTTTCATGCAGTGGCACCCATATTTAAACAGAAATACAAAAATGCATTCCAAAGACAAACATAAGTGCATTTTAATTTTCTGTGTCGCTGTTCCTCTCTCTTAGCAGAGGCAGTTGAGAATCCACTGTCTCCTTCATGTGGCTCCAGTGGGTCAATTGGAGGAGCCACACAGCAGCCACGAATCCCTCTGAACAAAATGCCAATCCTTCTTAAGTATAGAAACTACATGCATTTAAGACACTCTGGATATTGCAAACTCCCAAGTATAAATCTCAATTTAAAAAAAAATTATGTAAGACAGGCATTGACTATTAGACAGAACGGAAGAAAACGTTGATGGGATGGAAACATCGGAAGACCACAAAGCTGCTATGACAAACAGAAGTGAACGTGCACACATGACAACTTGGGTGGAGGTGTGCCTTATTCAGATTTCAAAGACATGCATGAAAGTTCTGGGCATTAGCCCCACGTGCTGTGATCTCTCACATTTGCAGATTTTGCACAGTTACCTTCCCCACACACTCTGACTTCAAACTCTTTCCCTTCTTCCGGTCTATTTATTAATATTCTCTGTCTTCAATTCCTTCCTTTGCCAGGAAGGCCAGGATGGCTAGATGATGATTCTCACCATTTAGAAGGTTCTCTCGCCCCATTCTCGCCTCCACTGATTCACTGTCCTTTCACTGCACCTGTCTGGCAAAAATCCACATCTGGATGAATCCAGCTGTCTGGCTGCTCATCACCTATAACCAAGACAGCAGCTGTGCTGGAGAAAATCAAAGACTGCAGGGACTGATACATTGTGAATTCTCTCCACTGACTGCTCACCCCCTTTAGAGCCCACTAGTCCTCTGTTTCCTAATCATTTTCCTCCAATGTGTGCCTTTCAAACCCACCCTGCTTTTTTCAGCCTCAGGTCCTACCTCCCCCTCTTTAACCTTAGCAGATAACAGAGCCTCCGCTTCACAGAGAAAATAAAAGACAAACTGTAACCCCCTCAATTTCTTGCTACGATATCTACTCACTACCCATAGCAGACACGATCAGTGCCTTGCCCGTTTCCCCTTGAGCTGCTCGAGGACTCCTATATAAACAGCCCACCTCCTCCCTCTCAGGTGGGTGAACACTCTGCAGGGGCTCCGGGGTGCCCAGGGAATTTCAGCTCCGGTTCCCACACTAGCACTGACTTGATTATACACCCTTTATGGGTTGTCGCCCCTTTCTAATCTCACATCTCCACTCCTCTAGTGATTTTTAAAAACCATCTATAAATAAGCTATTTACGTTCAAATCCTTGTCTCAGAGCCTGCTTCAGAGGGAACATAGACTTAGGCAGTACCATCTTTTCCTCCTCTCTTTCCGCCACTGTGCACTGGGGCCCCTTCTCCTACCCGTGGCTCATTTCTCCACTCGGCCCCTGGATGCCCTCCTTGCTCTTTCTCAGCGACCCCGCTCGTCAGTTGTCTCCTCTCAGTCTTTTCTTTGCCTTGAATTCTACTTTATTTCGTATTAAGTTTACATCCCAACTCTGCTTCCTTTTTCTTTGCGTTTGTCTGAGTCTTATTTTTCCATTTCTTTATTTTCCATTCATCTTTGTCCTTTTCCTTAAAGAATATATCTCAGAACTAGCATTCTTTTCCACCCAGTCTCGGAAACTTTGTAATTTACTATGATATCAGACACCTATATTAGGGCTTTTTTCTAATATTTTATTTCATGCTTTTAGAAACATTTCCTTTTGTATTTTGTTTACCTGGCTTTGCGAATTTGGTCAGGCCTCATTAATCTACCGGCACGGCATGTATTCTGTATGGCTGTCTGTATATGCTCACAGCATGGGCTTGCAGTTCGTGGGCAGTTAACATATTGTCACATTTAATGTTCTGTAAAAATGGGAGTGTCTGTGTCATTGAGACAGTCTCCTGCCTCTATTCCCAATTCTGTCCACTTTGCCAACTGCACTGTGACCAGAATGAGCTTCCTAAAATGCAGCCGGCCAAGCGACTCCCAGAATTAAATGTTTCCCAATCACGCGACAGACAAATTCCAAGCCTGAAGCTGCATGGCTTCAGTGCTTTCTGTAACCTTCCTGAGGTTGTCTTTATCATTCTCTCTGCCATATTCTCTCCCCAGACCATGCTAATTTAGGTTTCCATGCTTCTCCTTTTCCTGACATTTATTTATCTATTCATTTAGAAAATCTTTATTGAGCCCCCATTATTCCCCAGGAAGCACACCAGATGGTGGGGGCAAAATGGCAAATGATAATAACGGTCTCCATTTCCTGGAGCTCCCAGGCCTGTGGGAAGGAAAGACAAACACTCAGTTACAGCCAGAGGGCCACATACTGGTAAGAGGGGCTGTGACGGGAACCTATAGGAAGCCTCTAGGCCAGACTTGGAAGGTCAGGAAAGTAACAATCAAGCCAACACCTGAGTAAGGGTGAGTAGGAAACTCAACAAAAAGAAATGCCGGTGGCTTTCTTTCGCCTATCAAGCTAACAGATTCCTACTCGTCCAAAAGCTGGCTGCTCCTGGCGGCACTTTCTCCCACTCCCCAAAAAGAGGTGGTCACTTCTTCGTCTGTGCCATTCCTATGTCTTGTATCTCTATCTCTCTGCCTCTCCACCTCTAGCACACATTGTTTGACTGCCCTTTTCCTTTTTTCCTCCTTGACCTGGCTCCTTCCTGCCCTACTCATCCTTTAGTACTCTTCCTCCAGGAAGCCCTCCATGACCTCCCCTAACTCTAGCATAGGCAGCCCTTGCATGTGTTCCCACAGCACCTCATATTTCCCTCAGAGCACTAATCATGTGGTACTGCATTCATTCATTCACTCATTCATCATTCCATGAATGAGTATATATGAAGCACCTTCTCTGATCTAGGCATATGTTCCAGCAGGAAATAAGTCAGACTAAAAATGTTATTGCCAGCAGACACAAGTGGAAAATGCAGGGTGTCCTCTGGGGGCACATAGCCTAAGGACTGATCCAGCCAGAGGACCAGGCCTCCCCGGCCCCCATGCAGGTTGTGTGAGGGCAGGCGCCGGCACTGTCGCATCGTTGCGCAATCTGTAAGCACACAAATGAACGAGAGGAGTACCAGGTCCCATGTTTTACGGGGATGATCGAGTCAGTTGCAGTTTCTGCTGCCTAAGAGTTCACATTAAGACTCAGGTGGCACCTGGGCCAGCAAACCCATCAGCAGGGCCAGGACAGCCAACCAGCCCTCCCTGGAATGTGCCGGAAAGGAGGGGCACTGCAGGGTAAGAAGGAAAATTAAGCAAAGTCCAGCAGAAAGCTAAGCTTGTTCTGGGTCACAGTTAACACAGGCAGGTCAGGTCCTTTTCTCTTCCTGTTTCCTTCTCTTCAGCCTAAAAAAATCCCCATGGTTAGATTGTCAGCTCTAATTTAGTTACTGCTCATTACCTTATCACCCATTTGCCATAATTACATGTTGGGCAGCCTCTTTCACCTCTAATTTTAATTAATTGTCAGATACAAAATGAGCATTGCCGGTATTTTCTGCTTCATGCTCATGGAGGTACTCCTTTGCATGTTTTCACCAACCAGATGTTAGGATGAAGCTTTTATTTGTAAATGAGCCTCAGGTCTCACTGATCCTTCAAGGTTATTGAAAACATGTAAAGGAGAGAGCATATTGAGAAGGCAAAGCTATATATTCACTCTGCAAAGGAAAATTTTGTTGATTAGACAAATTCGCATATCAGGAGGTAAACATGAACTGACCCACCAAACGCTGAGCACACCCCACGCCGCAGAGAAGGCCAGGAAGATTTTAGGTTTCAACCATGGCTACCAATGACACAGAAAAGGCCCAAGTAAGCTAAAATCAGGGGGGAAGTGTTTCCTGGATTCAGGAATATATTTTCTTCTTAACTCTTCATGGTGGTCATCTGTTTATTACAGTCAGCCACTATTTTGCCTCTTTAGGTCACAGTTCTTTAAATTTCTTTTGAGAATGAGCCCTTTTCCTACCGCCAGAGTACAGTTTGGATGGATTTAAACACTTCCCCAGCATGGAGTGGTTCTTGATTGACTAAAGTCCTTTAGTGACTGGTTCAGGGAAGGACACATAAGCCAACCAGAGCCAACGGAATGTGAAGCTTGGAGCTGCTGCAGCTATCTTGCCCCTCTGAGGACAACCTGAGAATGAAAACAGCCTGGAACTTGCAGAACTCACAGTCTGGTCCTCAGATCAACCCAAATTGGCCCATTGTCATTGTGAGCCTAGAAATTCTGTTGTGTGAGCCTAGACATTTCTGTTTCTGCTGAAGCTAATTTTTTTGCTTTGCTTTCAGCTGGATTTTCTGTTCACTTACTCTGGAAGTTTTCTGATTCATACTCAATAGACTTAAAAAGAACTGGGACTTTATTCTTAACTTCATCCAGCTGTGGCCCTTAAGGGATTCATATGAATGCCCACACAGTCCCCTTCAGTGAGTTGACCCACAGTGGGTCACCCCTCAGGCATCGATGCTACATTCCTGGAGGTGGCTGCCTATGGCCCTCCACTCTCTTCACCTGGGCATACCAGAGGCACAGCCCCCACCCTGCAGGAGGATGGCATCCCAAATGATTTCCTAATTTTTTGCCTCACTGTTAGAGAAGCTTAATTACATTATTGATTGAAATTATGAAACTTTCACTTGGGTTTTTACGCTGCATAGGATTTAGGAAAATAATCTTTATATAAATGTAGAGCACACAGGGCAAACTCCGGTTACACAATATGAATGGATTTGTATATACACAAGACAAACCTTAGGCTGCGTCTTAGAGTACAGGAGCTATGGTGGACCTCAGGAAATCTTTAGGGCAGTGTGGAAAGGAGGGAAAAGTAGGAGTTAGGATCTTCACTATGGCATCCACACAAAAACCAAATGCCTCTGCTCAGTTGCATTCTTACTTTGGAATCTCTCATGGGGAAAGCACACCCGATCATGAACCAAGAGACCTGGATTCTGGCTCCCATTCTTCTGTCTGTGGAGCTTTGATGGGTCATTGTTCGTCAACTCTGGGAAGGGATGCCAGGAGTCATTCAGGTTCTAACATTTTCTAGTTCAAAAGTAGAGTAAAGGCATTTTCACCCAGCTGCCAACCCGACGTCATGCCGAGCCTGAGCATCGCCACACCACTGACAGTGAGAGCTAGAGGGGGCACGTTTAGTCCAGCCATTCTCTTCGGGACGACGCCGAGGATGGGGGTTGAGAGGTGGGAAATTGGGGTCTGCTGTCTCTACCATTGGCCCCAGACAAGCTATATCCTCTCTTTTTCACCCTGTTTTCCTCACCTGCAAAGGAATTGGTGACTGCAAGAACTAATTCTCCCTTTCATGACCGTGAGGATCTTTAGTGAGATTGTGTTTATAAATGATCAGTTCCGGAAAATTGTCCATATCTGGGCCTGAGAAGGACACTTTATCCCCCACTACCTGATGGTTTTGCAGCCCTTTGTTTCATTTTTGAATTACAGGTTAGCGAATGAGGGCTGCTCATCCCTTTGCAGCTGCTCTGAGGGAGACGGGAGAGGGGAGTGTGTGTGCACATGCGCCCAAGTTGTTTGCATGCACGGGCTATTACATAAACCCCTCTGTACAGACCCCTCTGTTTTCTTTCCTCAAGTTCTCCCCTAAGGCTTGACGGTGACAATGTGTGGGATGTCAGGTTGCCAGTCTCTCACCTAAGCTGTATCTTCACTCCTGACCGCCTCACGAGCAAAAGCAAAGCCATATGGCCAGCAGCCCCTGGTGATTCAGAGGGCAACTAAGTTGTCAGCAATTCTTAAGAAAGATTTTATGCATGAAACTAGGAAATTAGGAAGAAATATTTTTAAACAACTTTGGAAAAATACAATGTCTGCCCACTTATAATGTGTATGCACCATGGTATCTAAGTTAGACTTTCCAGGAAGAGTGACAAGCCTACAATATACTCTTGTTGTATGTTTAATATTCATGCACCACTTACATTCTGTGGGTATTTTAATTTTAAGATGGTGCATTCTGTTTGCATTACGCAGTAAAATTGGTAAACTCTTTAAGGGAAGAAATTGCACTTCAAAATCGTCTCTCAAGTATCTCAGAGGCACTTTATAAATATTTATTATTGTTGCTGTTATGTTCTTATAATAGGAGAAGTGGCTAGTTTACATCGGACTTAGCAACAAGCATGGGGACCATGAAGGATGTCACAACAATAATACCATCCATGTTAAATATTTAATGTCGTGCTCCTCTAGTGTCAAAATATTTAGCACAGTGAGAGCAAATCTAAGGCAGAAGGAGATGAGCCAGGAGTACACTGCATATACGAACGCATTAAAAAGAAGCCCACACAGTTTATTCATAAGATTTGCTGTTTTTGCTCTAGAAGGTTCCCTTGGGTAGCGAGGGGCATAAGGCAAGACCACATCCAGATGGCCGCAGCCGAGCAACAGGGAGGTCAGCTCAACCTGCCTGGCCCGGGCCGGCCCTGAGCAGGTCACATTCTCCCCTTTGGAGGCTCCAGTCCAGCTGGAAATGCCTCAGGCCACCTCTTGGGGCTAGATCTGGGCGCAGCCATGGCCAAGTAGGTAAGAGTCCCAGCTGCTGGCACCTGGCTCAGCAGATTCCACTTCACACATTTCTCCGTCCCCTTCCATCTGGTTAGGACGATGACCGGCTTCAACCCTACACTGCCTCAGAACTGTCAGTGCAGCCTTTTAAAAACATATGTACCCGGGGCTCTTATTCGAAAGGTCTCTATGGAGACAGGTTATCTGCATTTTTAAAAGCACCACAGGTAATTCCAATGTGCAGCCAGAGTTGAAAAGAAACACCTTTTGAGAGACTCAGTGTAGTTCTTCAAGGTGTTAAATATTTTACTTCATGACTTTATTTTTTCAAGGACGAAGCATGAAAGGGCTGCCTAAAAGAACACAGAACATTACTGCGGAGTAAGTTTGCAGTGCCCAGGAATTACAGTCTCGAGGCTGTGTAAAACAGGGCTCCTAGGGCATGGCATGTTCTTTCTCTTCTTCGCTGCTTAGATCCAGATCAAACCCTGTCAGGTCTGCATATCTGCCCTCCTGACCTGTGAACAGCCCTGGAGTAATTCCATTTGGGGTGATGGTATTTTACACTAGGTTCAATATATGCTCGGCCGAAAAATGAGCTAGTGACCACAGATCCTTCATTTGTGCTTTCCATATCTTCTTACCTATATTGCTTCTTATAAATACCTGGCTGTTTGGCTTGCCACATACACCTGTGTGATGTTTTGAAAAAAATCCACAGAATGGCTGGTCAAAGTTCATCAGAGTTCTCCAGAGAAACAGAACCAGTAGGGTGTGTGTGTGTATGTGTAGGGAGAAAGAGGGACAGACAGACACATACACACAGATTCGTTATACGGAATTCCAAGATCTGCCATTGGCAGGCTAGAGACTCAGGGGAGCTGATGAGACAGCTCTAGTCTGCAAGCTGGTAGACTTGAGACCCAAGAAGAGCTGATGTTTAAGTTTGAGTCTGAAGGCCAGAAAAGATCAATGTCCTAGCTCAAAATAGTCAGGCAGGAGAAGTTTCCTCTTATTCACAGGAGGGTAAACTTTTTTGTTCTATTCAAGCTTTCAGCTGATAGGACAAGGGCCACCCACATTAGGGAGGGCAGTTGCCTTTACTCAGTCTATAGGTTCAGATGTTAATCTTATTCCAAAACACCTGCATGGACACACCCAGAATAAAGTTTGACCAAATATCTAGGCATCCCATGGCCCAGACAGGTTGATATGTAAAATTAACCATGACATGCCTTCTTTCGTGCAGGCATCTTGCCTGCCAGGAAGCACGTCCATCCCAGAGCGAATGGTGCAGGGTAAAGTCATCCCATTTCAGGCACCTGCAGGAGAGCTGCCCACTGCTGTGTTTTACCTCCTGCGGGATGAATCAGACCAGCTTCTGCTCCTAATGTGAGACTTTTTGGAGCAACTCAGAGTGTGGGCAGATGCCTCCTTCTCACTGCAGGAGTGAGAGCTCTGCCAAAATAGCTCTGGGACCCAATCCAGCATAGACTCCATGTCACTCTCTACGTGGTAGATTCCCTGGTCCCTGACCCTGTTTTAGGACAATCCCTGATTCTGGGCCTCTCTCTGTCTCCCTTCCCTACCCCTCACTTCCAAGGCTTCATTGATACACTGCTGGAAAAAGCCAAAGAACTGGGCTGGCTAAACCTCAGCAATGCAGGATTTCTGATTTCAGCTGGATCCTCACTATTAGCCTGTGGTCTTTTTTGTCGTTTCTTAGCAATTGATCATCTATTCAGTTATTCATTCAACAAATATTTTTGAGCTCCTCCCACTTGCCAGAGACTGTGATCTACAAAAGGTACAACAAGGGTGTAGAGAAACAGACAGGCGCTGCTCTCAGGGAGCACAGTCTGGCAGACTCCCTGGGGCAGAAGTCCTAAACCGGTCCAAACAGCTCAGTCCTCTGTGTTTTCAGCTGACCTCAATGGAAACCATGGGTTTACCATCATGAGAAGTTCCTGAGTCTGTATTTCCAGCCTAGAGGTCTTGCCAGCACTCTCCTTTTCTCCAGATGCCTGAAGCCCGAAGGTCACAGGCTGTCTGGTCACTGCTCCCCAATCATGCTCCCGCCTCCTCTGTCTGCTCTTGCAACTCCCTCCTGCGTTTGCTGTCTCTGAGATTCCAGCTCATCCACCTCCATACTCAATCCAGGAGGCTGGGCATCCTCCTCCATTTAGGAAGACCTCCCATGCTGCATCCCAAGGTCACCAGACCTGTTTATTCTTCACCCTCAATAATCACCTCCTTCATCTACGTCTTTCATACCACTACCTCATCATCAACTCCTAAGCAGTTTCCCTGTCTCCAGTTTCAACTCTTTGCCCTCTAACCTGGCTTTCACATTGCTGCCAGAAAATATTTCTATCACATTTGATCATGGCCTGCTCCTGACCCAAGTTTTTTCAATGGTTTTTCACAATCTAGAGCAAGGTTTTAAAACTCTTTTGTCTTTGACAGAGGATAAATTTTTTCCCCCAAAATGTAATATGAAGCACTGAAAAGAAATGAGCTATCAAGCCATAATAAGACAGGGAAGAACCTTAAATCCATATTACTAAGTGAAAGAATTCAATCTGAGCAGGCTACATATCACATGGGTCCAACTAATGACATTGCGAAAAAGGCAAAACTATGGAGACAGTAAAAATATTAGTGATTTCCAGGGGTTAGAGGGAGGGAGGGATGAATAGGCCGGGCATAGAGGCTTTTTAGGATAGCAAAACCATTCTGTATGACACAATAGACACATCATTACACATTTATCAAAACCCATAGAATGGAAAACACCCAGAGTGTACTGTAATGTAAACTATGGACTCTGGGTGATGATGATGTGTCAGTGCAGGTTCATCAGTTGTAACAAATGTACCACCCTGGTGGGGGATGTTGAGGGAGAGGTTGTATGTGTGTGGGGACATGGGGTTTTGGGAACTCTATAGTTTCTGCTCAGTTTTGCTGCGAACCTAAAACTGCTCTAAAAAATAAAGTCTATTTTTAAAAAAATATACTATGAGGAAACAGTAGATCTGCTTTGATGGAAACTGTGGCAGATGGAAGGAGGGTGGGGAGAGGTCCTTGTCCCCCAAGCACTTCCTGAGACCCGGGAACCTTAGGATTTGAAGGAACACTGGAGACCTAGAGAATCTGAGCTAAATGCCTTAGCAAGGCAGACAAGGGTTCTTATAATTGGGCCTGGCTTTCCTTCTGGACTCATTTCTGGCTATTCCCCAACACGTCATACTCTTAACATTCTATGCATATGACTGCTTTCCCCAAGTACCTTCCTGCCTTGGGGTCTCCCTCCAGGCCCTTGCTTGTGTTTCTGCCTTGTCTTGAGCTCTTTACCCTCCCACTCCACTTGTCTCCTCCCCTCAAGTCTCAGGTCAAGTGGCATCCCCCCAGCCCCTGTGAAGCTATCCCGTATCTCCCAGGAGATGTTTCTCATGCTTCATTCATCCTGTACATGGCACTGTGGCATCTGTCAAATATATTATCAGTTGTTTTTGCATGCCTAACTCCCACTGCACTTTGAGCAATTTGAGGGCAGGGCCCATGCTGTTTCCTCTTAGTATCCCTTGTAACCAATGCCTGCCTCCATAAATATTTGCCTAAGAATTAAAAATGGGCTAGGTGCGGTGGCTAAAGTCTATAATCCTAGCACTCTGGGAGGCTGAGGTGGAAGGATCACTTGAGGACAGGAACTCAAGACCAGCCTGGGTAACATAGCAAGATCCCGTCTCTACAGAAAACAAAAATAAAAAATTAGCTGGGTATGGTGATACACACCTGTAGTCCCAGCTACTTGGGAAGCTGAGCTGGGAGGATCGCTTGAGCCCAGGAATTTGAGGTTGTAGTGAACTATGATCACACCACTGCATTCTAGCCCAGGCGACAGAGTCAGAATCTGCCTCAAAACAAATTAATTAATTAATTAAAAGAATGAACAAATGAATGAGGGAACGAATGAATATGTAAATTCTACTCTTACTCTCTCAGAAGACAATCCGAGCTCCTAATAGGCTGGGATGAATTTGGGTACCTCCCTGGAGAGTTTACTCCTTTCCCTTTAGTTTATTTGACTTCAGGTCTTGACAGTCGTGGACAGTATATTTACAGAACAGAGCAGCTACAGCAACCCACAGGTGGGACTGGGCACTGAATTTTTTCCCATTTCTCTCCTTGGCAGAGCTGTGTTCCTTCCAATGTATCCTCAGTTCACCCTCAAAGTTATTTTGCCTTTCTATTCTCATTTACACATGCTCTTTGTTTACCAAAAGGAATTCCCAGTTGCTTCCTCTCTGGTAGAGAAGGAAGTCAGAATTGTTAGCTTTAAGTATGACCTTTAGAGTATTTCAATAAGAACATCTGTAGTCTTTTGATTGCCTGGAAGCTTTAATACTTAATCTCCAAAGCCTCAATTGACCGCGGGCCATGACTGAGCTGACACCCCATGCCCACAGCAGTAAACTTCGCTCCACCTGCATTTGACAACTGGGACCTGTAGAGCCTCACAAATTTTCTAAGGCTGGTGCATTACTGCTTTCTATGGATTTCTTGTCTCCTCTGGCTTACAGAGGCAGCTCAGAAAAGTTCTCAAAGAGTACTTATTCAAGCTGTCAAACTTTGTTACCTGTTTCGAATGAAGCCAGGCAGCCCCATGAACTTCCTTGTTTCCTCCTCTTTTTCATACAGTGTCTTATCACAAGTGTTCAGGCTCTTAGAAAAACCTAAAGCTCAAATCAGGACTTACTGCTTCTAAATCAAGGCTGTCTCAAAGTTCACCAAAATGCCTGCAGCTCATACCCACTGCCGGCGGTTGTCTGGACTCTTCCTTCTGGAGACTCATTTATAAGCGGTGTCTCATGGGCACTTGAATTTGTTAAGGGCTTTTGGCTGAGTGTTCTATGTACTTATTGACTAAACTATTTTCCACCATAGATACCTGTAGATAACTGGTTGATAAATGATATTTCACTATGTGTATCTCTTAATTTATATTAATAGGTTGTTTCTTTCAATAATAAATACTAAATAATTATTTGCCATAAAGCACACTCTCAAAAAGATTAGAGTCAGACTATCTCTGAATGAATCTCGAGGGTCTTTTACATACAAGTAAATAGTAACAAGATCAGAGCCACTAAAGTAAACAAACGTCAAATTATCTTAGACATATGGTGAACAATGACCACCTTTACCTCCCAAGTCAGATCATTAGGAAGAACCAGAAAAACTCTGACACTGACAGCTTTCGGTGTCTTTGAAGCAGCCCTCCCAACCCACCAGCTTTGACTCTCACACCGACAGGCCCCCCAGGTTGCAGGCACTCACCCACCCCTAGTCACTCCCTCTCATTCCATGAAAATGTTAGCTCCTGTCTCATTGTCACCCTCTCCTTATTAGTTTTGCCATAATTTTTAGTGATTTCAGTGACCTCAAAGATGATGATTCCCTGTACCTTCATCTCTCAGTTTCTCAACCTCGTCTCCCCCACTGATCTCATCTTCAGTACAACCTCAGCCACTCTCTCCCAATGGACACACCCCAGACTTTGTCACTACCAATAACAGAACCCCTCCATAACCTCTATTTCAAACATTTCCTTTCCAACCACCGCTTTCAATCCTTCTAACCACTGTCTCTAAAGTTCTTACTTCAACAATTCCTTGGTTCCTCTGGGATGTACAATTCATTGATCCTACCTGCTTCTCACTGTCCCTCAGCTTTCTCATTTTAGCGCTTGGCTCATTTTCCTGGCTCTGGCCCTCATTTTCCTCCCTACTTGGTTTAAATGCCAAGGTCCACCACTACAATAACTGCCTTACATAAACCCTCAGTTTTTTTGCCCTCTCCTTCTCATCTCATAAAAAGCCCACCTACACCTGCACAGCCGAACATGCCTGGAAGAAAACACTTGACCATGGAGATGGTCTGGCTTCAAATCTATGAGCGCCAGTCTGAAGCAGCTCCTTAATGCTGCCTGGCCAGCACAATGCCTAGCCCGGGTTGACTCGCTCTTCTGCTCTCCTGCTCATGCTCTCCCCTCAAACTTCCAACACTTCCTCCCCATCCTCGCTAAAAGCAGATGATCTTGCTTCCAATTTCCACTGAGACTATAAAAGAAATGGAACTTTGACAAGACACCTCCACCACGGCCACCCTACCAGTCCCCCTGCTAGCCTCAAAGCCCATGTGCTCTGTCTTCTGCATGTGCTCTCGTGTGCTTCTGTGTCCCCAAGAAATCATTCCAGATATTCTTCTCTCTCCTTCTCCTGCATCATTTTTTCTTCTCGAAAGGATTTCCTCATCAGCATGTAAATATACTGTCATTTCTTCCACACGCAAGAACCTCTCTGACCTCACTTCCTGTCGGTGCACTCTATTTCTCTGCTTTTCTTTACAGCGTTGTCATCAAAGAGTAGCCTCCAGCTTGCCTCTTTCCATTCTCCCTTGAGCCTGTTCCAGTTATGCTTTGGCCCCTACCACTCCACAAAAATTGATCTTTTCAAAGTCATCTTTTCAACATGGAGTCATCAACTCCATGTTGCTGAACCCAATGGTCAGTGCTTGGCCCTCATCCTGCCTAAGGCATGAGCAGCACTTGACAGGATCGATCGCTCCGCCCTCTTTGAAATGTTTGCTTTGCCTGGATCCCAGGACTCCGTTCTCTCCTGATCTCTTCCTATGGCTACTTATTTTCATTTTCTTTTTTGGCTCATTCTCAGTCCCCCAGTTTCTTAACGTTGGCTTTCCTAGGTCATAACCGTGTGCCTCTGTTTCTGTACTGTCTAAACTGCTGCCCTGGTGTTCTCGTCCAGGATCACAGCTTGAACAACGCCTGCATGTTGATGACTCCCAAGTTTATATATCCAGCCCAGCTCTCTCTTCAACTTGAGATTCATGTATCCATTTGCCTATTTGACAACTTTTCTTGGGTGCCTAATATGTATCTCTAACTTAGTATGTCCAAATCAATCCCCCAATCTTTCCCCTCCCTAAATCTCTTCTCCCTCATTCTTCCTCATCGCATTTACTAGTAACTCCATTCCTTCTGTGGCTCAGGCAAAAACCCCTAGAGTCATCTTTGACTTTTCTCTTTTCTCTCATATGCCACATGGAATCCAACAGAAAATCTTCCAGGTTCTCCCTTCAAAACATAGTCATAATCTGGCCATTTCTCACCACTTTCTCAGTCACCATGCTGAGTATTCATCTGCTGGTGTCGAATGGTCTCAATGCCAAGGCTGCCTTTTCCCACGTCTGAGGGATGTCTGGAAGTCTCGTGCCTCCCCACGCCGCATACTCAGATTTCACCATTTCAGGTTCATCTCTATGCTGTTAGAATTGCCAACTCTACCTAGTTTTCTTTAAAAATTTACATTTTATGAAAGGTATAACAATTTTTATTTATTAATTATATATATGTATGTATACATGTGTATGTATCTCACTTTGCCTGCCAAGTATTTAAATCAGATTATAAAATACATAAAATGCATAACAATATAAAAAAATGTATGAGGCAAAAGGAAAATAAGGATAGATAGAAAAAAATTCAGGTGAATGGAAGGAGGGGGTGAGCTGAGCATGTAAGTGCATGCCACACAGTCCTTCACCCTTGCTAATTGAGAGTGGCACGTGAGACCCTGCCTCTGCCGTGTGCTTTAGATTCAGGTTACTTTCTGCCTGAGGGGTCCCCACAAGGCATCATGAGCACAGTGGTTCTTTGGAACTAGAGAGGGAGAGGGCCGAGCCAGGCAGGGAAAGGCTCAGAAGGAGAAGTGGGGCAATGCTGGCCAGGGAGTCTCCTCCTCACCTGACACTGGACTCCGACTTGTACCACCATCACCCCCTGTGTGCCCCCAGCATCCCACCTCCACCCCACCCCCAGGTGACACCTGAGTACTTACCAAGACCCAAGCAAGAAACTCTGAGTCCTGATTTTCCAAGATTCCTAGAATGAAAAGAAACCAACATATGGTCATCACTTCCTCTGGTGAAACTGTACACATATAACCATGAATATTATATCTCCATCTCCCATGATTTTTGACAAGGGTTGTGGCAGAGGCAGAGCTGCCGACGCAGACTTGTGGTCTCGGGAACAGTCTCCCTCTCATGGCCATTCGGGCCTAGGAAGCTCAAATCTGCTCAGGCTCAGCATGAGTACACAGTGTCCCTCATAAAACACAGTTCTCAATCCCAAATTGTCTTCTTTATTAGTTTGTTTACACATTTATTGGCTTCCTCTTTCCTTCTAGAATGTGAGGTCCTTGAGAGCAAGGAACTTTACCTTATTCACCAACTGTTATTCATTATTCATCAACTGAGCCTGACTCACAGTAGACCCCTAATAAATATTTTTGACCTATTGACTAACAAACTGATTGCTAAAACAGAATATTACTTCTAATGGATGGGGACTATTAAAAGAACAAACAAAATGATCTTTTAGGTTTTATTTACTATGTTAAATATATTTTTTTATACAAAGCTATGACAGGAAGTTCAGATCATCATTTTAAAATGTTTCTTCTTTTTTTCTCTGTTTTCGTTCCCAAAAGTTTATCAAGGAAAAGAAATATATTTTTGCTTTCTAAATAGGGATAGAGCTAAGAGCTCTAGTATTCTTCACTTGCCTATAAGCCTCCGTGGAGATCCGGACTTGACCTGTTTTCCTGTCTCCCGACTAACCTCTGTCAGAGAAGAAACCACACTCTTAGAGAAGGATTCCTTACAGCGTTAGCATGGGGGCCAAAGTGGGGAGGCGAAGCTGAAATAACGGCAACATCACAGAAAAATGTGTCCCTTATTCTCCGATGAGACACTCCGTAAGAACACAACTTCCCTCCCTCGTTTCCACCCCCAATGAATTAATACGTATAGAACTTTCCACAGCTCAACTTCCCCGGGTTCTCCCTCAGTTCATTATCACTTTTGGCTTCTTTAGAGTTAGCGATTGCTGCTTTCCTTTTTGCATCATATTTCCTTCTTCTGTTTATTATTGTTGTCTATAAAATGCCACCTAAGCAATACATTTAATTTCACAGCATCATCAAAAGAACATCATAATGCAAAAAGTTGAAAGAGCTGCGTTTTTGACAAATTCTCAAAACCAGCTGGGTGACCTTGGGGAAACTGCTCTTTTTTCTGGGGTTCAATTTCTTCATTAGTAAGACTGGATGCTGATGCCTGTGCCATTCACTAGCTTCACTGCTGTGGGGTCAGAACATGGGATCGTATGCTCAAGTGCTGCACAGCGCACAAATGCAAGGCATAAAGATTCCTGGTGCCTTCTGACTTTGCTCAGCCCTCTGCTCACCCTCTCACAGATGTGGCATTAAATTTTTCCATACGGATATGAATATGGATATGTCCAACTGGAAGAAAACTGCTGCATAAAGATGCATGTGAAAAATATTTTGAATTACTCGGTAGGAGAAAAATAATTGGATCTCTCCTGTGAAAATAATTTTCATAAGAAAATATCTTTTAGTAGTTTCTTGGACATCCATAAGATATGCAACCAGAGACCTTTCTTTGTAGTCTAAAAGTCTGCTAATTTTAAAGGATAGAAATCTGGAGTAAAAGCTATGTTGGGAGGAGAATAAAAAAAGACTAAAAACAAACAAGCAAAAAAAACATAAAAGTGAATAACTTAGTCTTCCAGGGAGAGACATTCAACATTGATGAATCAGTAAATATTAATTGAGTGGTAACCATATTCCAGACAAGGCACAAGGTCATGGCAATACGGGGAGGAATAAGGCGTGATTTAGACCCTTCAGGAGCCTAGAGTCCCGTGAGGACACAGAAAAGCAAACGTGCAATCAGGGCACAGTGGGGCATTTCCTACCGTGGAGACGTTTGGGAGCACATGGTGTGGGGGCTACCTCAGGCTTGTGTTTACACAGCTCGGTGGGTATCATGGGGAAAAAGAGCTAGATAGGGGTTTTCTGAAATTTTAATATCTTTTAGTGATTTTTGAAAACAACAGGGAGGAGTGGCTCAGAGCAGAACACTATGCCAGACAGTTCTGAGGTTTTTCTAACAAACACAAAGAAAGCGAGGTATGTCACTGGGTACATAACCAATGGGGAGACCTGCTCTACCTTCCTCATGACAGTGACTTAAGGAGATAAGATCACTGCTGTTGGTTTGGAAGACCGAACTTGAGAATTGTCAGCAAAAACAAACTTCAGAGTAGCAAGTACTAATTATGGCCCATTTTCTTGCCACGGCTGTTTAAACACCCAGGTCAGCTTTTCTGGAATGAAAGCCTTAGAATATTTTAAAATATAAGAAAAGTTCAATTACAGACAAATATTTACAGAGTGGTGCTATGTCTCCACTTTGAGTTTGGTGTTTTTGTTTTCCTTAACTCTTTATTTCCTTTAATTCTTTCTCTAAGTCTCTTCACCTTCTACTAGAGAGAATGGTTACCAAATTCAGGTGGTCATTTTTAAAGAGAGAGGCATTTTCTGTGCATGAGATATATCTGGGTCTGTAGGTGCACTGTCCTTACTTGGTCCAGATATAAGTCTCTTTGTGAGACTTGCACCACTTAAAGCACTTTTAACACACGATGGTGCCACTCACTTTGCAGACACAGGAGATAGGAGAAACTAGCCACCTCCTACCTTTTGTTGGGCCACAAAATCCCAACACTGTTTCTGTTATTCCGAATTGGCACCTCTGCCTCCTCCACCTCTATCCACGTCTGCACAATATTAAGTGAGATGCAGCAATTTTCCAGGTACTGTGATCCGCTTAAGCTCTGTTGTATGATAGGAGTCCAAATATTTCACACATTTGATCTAATGAGTTTAAAAAGTATCATTCAGTAGCTTGTTTGTGACTATAACATCGAATAATGATCAAGTTTACCAATCATGCTAGACTATAACACACTCCGGAGCCTTCATCTCACCAATATGGAATTTTCAGGAACACCTCATGATCTTATGTGACACTGTGCAACAAAACAACTTTATATAATTTCATTTTATTTCTTAATTCCTCAGTGGTCACATGAATGGGACTACATAAAAATTCTGTAAGCACATCAAATTCCAATTAGATTGAATTCCTTTCACATTTCATTCAAAATAGTTTCTCTGCACAGGTTTACCTATTTTATCTGTGTCAGATATACCAGAAGGAAGTCTCACCATGTTCATTTTTAGTATCTGCTCCTGTTCAACTGAAAATAAAAGCTCCTCTTTCTCAGGTGAACCCAAACTGCTCTGCTGCTAATATTAGAAATGAATGACATCAGTATGGGAGCATGGGAAGGACACTTAGTTTCTTCAGTCAAATTTTGGAAATCCTAAATTCCAAAGCTTCAGTAAAGAGTTATCTGGAGAATTGATATAGATTCTTGAGAACTCAAAGGTTGTGTTTCCCCTTTCTTTCTGAAGGCAGTCTGTCCACTCAGCGAATACACGGCTGAACTTATTTTAGGGCCATGGTTAGTTCCGTGGAAGAGGCATCAAATGTGAGTCCTAGTTTCATTTTATAGAGCAGCCGCCAGACCCTTTCTGCTTTTAAGGCACTGACAGAGTAGTGAGAACTAAAATCAAGTGTCTCTTCGGCACAGTGTCGTAGGCCACTCTGATGTTCAAATCAGAGGTTAAAAGCAGAAGATTATAGCCCATCAATACATGAGTGGATTAATAAAATGTGGTATATGTATATCATGGAGTACTATTCAGCTATAAGAAATGATGGTGATATAGCACCTCTTGTATACTCCTGGATAGAGCTGGAGCCCATTCTACTAAGTGAAGTATCCCAAGAATGGAAAAATAAGCACCGTACTCACCAGCAAATTGGTTTCATTGATCAACACCTAAGTGCACATATAGGAATAACATTTATTGGGCATTGGACAGGGGGAAGAGGGGAGGAGGGGATGGGTATATACATACATAATGAGTGCGATGCACACTGTCGGGGGATAAACACACTTGAAGCTCTGACTTGGGAGGGAGGGGGGTAAGGGCAATATATGTAACCTAAACATTTGTACCCCCATAATATACTGAAATAAAAAAAAAAGCAGAAGATTAGTAGCCCAAATGTGTTGTTTTAAATTGCTTGCTTCTGAATATATGTATCTTAGATCTTATTCACAGTTTTTAACTTCAGGGAAGAGAGGAGTGGCTAGCTAAAATACGTGCTTTGCATTTGACCAAGAAAGAAGCACATTCAGGGGACAAATCCTTGATTTAAAGGTTGACACAATGGGAAAGGCCTGAAAGCATATGTAATGGACTCCAGCAGCTGTGTCAGCCTGGCAGAAACTAGCTGGGTTTGACCTGGTTTTCACATGGTCAGATAATGACATCTTTTGCCATCTCATTCTATTTCAATATCTTTCTGATCCTTCTAAATCACACTCTGCTGTGTGTCATGTCTTACCCAGAAGTTACTTGTCAAATGTGGGGTTTGGGGTTTCTGTGTTTTTTGTTTTTTTTTTTTAAGAAATGTATGTTTTCCCTGATGTAAGCTTTAAAAAACAAACAACAACAACAACAAAAACAAAAAAAAATCACAAAGAAATGTACTTTTAACCTCTCTCAAAAAGTCCAGAGCAGAAAGCATGTTCATTTGTCATGCTTTGACAAATTTTGATAGTTTTGATGGTTGCATGAGAATGTCCATTTTGACAGCCATGATGGTGCCTACAAAGAGTTATGACATTTGCTTATGAGGCACTCACTGTTCATCACTGTAGGTAAGTGAATATGACTCATTGGGAAAACACCAGGCACATACATGGTTTGGCCGTGCGTTTTGATGACAGACATTGACAAGTAACACAATGAAACTTTGTTTTATTCCTACCTTTATTTAAATAGCAACAAAGTAGAATGAGATATTTTCAGATTCTTTAATTTAAAGGTTTAAGTCATTTGTCAGTTATAAATTGTAACTAGATTCTTTTTTTTTTAAGGGACCTTATTAAAGAGGATTCTAGATTCTAGATTATTTGTTTTCTTTGGACATACAAAATCACCTGTTGATCTGCATTATTCTAGAAAAGTCTAGAGAAGTATGACAAAAAAAGACTTTCCTATAATTAATTAGTTCAAAAAAGATGTACAAAATTTCAACTATGTACCAGGCCTTGAAACAGGCTATGAGGATGGGCTGAGTAGCAGACAGTTGCTGTTCTCATTGAGCTTATGTCATAGGAGGGGAGGCATATTAAATAGTGAATTAATTGTTTGATTATAATACTAAATAAAAGGATAGCAGGCTCTAAATGTAAAACTGGGACGTTGAGAAAGCTGACCTACTCTGAGTGGTTAGGAAAAGCTTCTCTAGAGAAGTGACATTTAAACTGGGATCCAAAGGAAAAGCAGGGACTAGCATTCCAGGCAGAGTGAACAGCATGTGCAAAGGCCCAGAGACTTGAAGAAGCATGGGTAATTGAAAAACTGAAAGAAATTCAGGACAATGGAGGAAGAGAGAAAAAAGGGTAGAATGGCTTCACATGAGTCTAGTGGGGGTGATAGGAGCCAGATCAGATAGGACCTTACAGGTTATGTTAAAGATTTTGGGCTCAACATGAAGAAGTAATGAAAGACTGCTCAAAAACTTAAGCAGGAGAAATGGACTGAAGAGAGTCAAGAAGAGGAGCTAAGAGGCTGCTCAGCTAATCCTGATGAGAAACGGTGGTACCTTGAAATCGGATTTAGTGAAGTAGACATGATGGGGAAGATTCCAGATATTCTCAGCAGGTAAAATCTATAGGATTGGTGTTTGATGGAATATGAGTGTGAAAGAGAAGGAATAATGGGCCACTCTTCGGTTTCTGACTTGGGCAGCTGAGTGAAGAGGGGTGATTTTCACAGAAGTAGGGTTCACTGGGGAAACAGAAGGGTTTGAATCACCTTTGAGCAAGTGGGAATTGAAATACCCATGAAACATCAAAGTTAATTGCCTGGAGCTCAGAGTAGGGAGAGGGGTTTTCTGGGTATCAAGCGCAATGGGCGCCATGGGCTGGGTCAGCTGCCAAGGGAGACAGTGTGCAGTTTGAGAAGAGAGCCAAGGATGGGGCCTTGAGGAGCTGCAACACCACAGGTGGTGGAGAGGAACATCATTGGCAAAGGAGAGTGAGAAGGAGGGTATATGGAGAGACCAGGAGAGTGTCCACGAAGAAACCAAAGGAGGAGATGGTTTCAACAGGGAGTGAGCAGGCAGCAACGCTGAAGGCTGCTGAGAGATCGAGCTCATGGCAGATGGAGGAACACCTTCTATGTCCAGGTATGAGGGTATTGCTGACAATTCTGTGGCAGCCGTTTCAGGTGTGCTGTGGATGAGAAGCCAGACCAGGAGGGTCAAGGAGAGGGAAGGTGCAGAAATGATGTTCACTAGCTGTGTGTGACCTTGGGCAGGTTGCTGAGCCTTTTTAAGTCTCTTTCTCATTCATGAATGGAGATAATAATAGCATGCTACTTTTTTTTAATGGTTGAGAAAATATAAATGCAGCACCAGTCCTAGCATATTTCAGTTCAATGCTAGTTGCTTTCCACCTTTCCAGTTTCTCAGGAAAAATGATGTCTCAAACACTGAATCTGGTGGGGTTCTGGTGCAGTATGGCACCCGGCAGAAGGCTGTCTCTGTGACTTGCAAGACCCACTTCCATGACCTAATGATCTTTTCGGCTGGAGTCCAGCCCAGGTGAATTTGTGATTAGACACTGTAAACATCCTGAATCTATGACATGTGAATTGTAAGTTATTTTTCTAGAGCCATTAGAAAAATGGGAAGGAAAGGATGAAGATTAATAAGGAAGGTGAAAAAGAAGGTGGCACTTTTTGACAAAGACAGTTTGGAGAAATAACGGGGAATCTGAAGAATTTGGAATCATGCTTTCATGATCACCAGAGGGGGCAAATGGAGATGAGATATAAAGTTGTGTTGATATAACCATAAAAACTTGGATGTTCTGTGGAGGTGGGGCTTGAGACATGCCCACTCGGGTCTACTTGTCACTTAAACAAAAGCTACTCGTTGCTTTTTCTGTCTCATGCATCCAAAGCATCAGAAAAGCTATAAATCAGTAACTCAAAGTCTTACATCAGAAGAATCTAGATCCTCTGTCTCAAGGGCCAGTAATTTGGGGGTCTGGGGACTTGGACAGGAAAAAATACATCTTTATTTTTCACCAACTTTTAACTGAAAGTTAGCATCTCCTTCAATTCTGACACAGGTGAGAAACCACAAAAGTATTCATGTTACTTGTGACTTTGCCACCAATGGAAATTGCAGGTATTTTCTATCACTTCACAGTTACTTCAGAGATCTCAAAGAATCATTAAGACTCGCCATTTACATGCATTACCACTTGGAAGTTGTGGTATTCAACCCACGCCTAGACAGAACTTGTTAATGCATTAACAAAGAAGTGCATGCATTACTAGGCCACAAATTTCATTTTTAAATATTTTGAACTAATATTTCAGCTTAATTGAAATCCTGTGTATTTTATGTTGTATATTTAAGAGCTCTTTCCACAAAATGAATCCTTTTCTGGCATCCACTTTGTAATGAAAGTCATGATTAGTTTCCACTGCAATGAGTTTTTAAAGGCAAAATAAACCAAAAAGCATCTGAGGTAGGAGATCCAGGCTCCACTCTTTTCAGTTGTGTTCACTGTGGGTAAATCTCTTGCTTTCTCTTTAGGAAGCGAAGTCAGCAACGTGACAGAGACTGAGGAATGAGCCTGACTGAGGGGGAGGGTGATATTTAAATATGCACTTAATCAAAAGTAAATTCTTTCAGCCATAATGTATTAGTCTGCCTTTCACTTTCCTTGACAGGGAGCAGAAAATTAATGTCCGTTTTCTCTGCGTGCCATCAGGGTGCCATATACCACAGTACACATTGTACTTACTGTGTATGAGGTTGTTTCTCCTTCAGACTGAGATTCATTAGAGCCAGAACTTAGTCTAATGTGTCTGCATAGTCCCAACACCTAGCACAGTGCTGGGTGCATAGCAGGTATTCAGTGAGGCTCATGGTGGGTGCTCTCATGCCGTTGCTTTGCTGCGGTTAGAGACTGCACTGTTCCTTGCTGACCCTCTTGGTGGCTAGGGAGGCTCTGTGGTTTACCGAAAGACACTGGGCAGTCGAGTGCAGTGGTGAAGTGCAGTGCAGTGCATAAGGGCCTCTATCACATACTATCAGTGAAACCTTGGGAATGTATGGAACCTCTCTGTGCCCATCTGTTACATGGGGATAATAATAGAAACTACCTCATAGGGTTGTTGTGAGAATTCAATGTGAGAGTTGAAGCATTTAAGATAGTGCCTGGCACACGGTAAATCCTCTCCAAGTACAAGCTGTTATTAGACAAATACAGGTTTGAATCCAAGCTCTGCTTCTGGTAACTATGGACACCTTATTTCACCTTATATGGGTTCCCTCCTCTGTAATGTGAGTTTCTGTTCCCTCTTTCAGTGAAGGAACATAGCAAACATTGTGGCCTTTCACTTTTCTTCCAACTAATGTTGATGTTAGGACTCCTTTTAATTCTACAAGGGGCTAAAGCTTGTGAACATGTTTAGCAGGATGCGGTCTATTCCCTTCCTCTTGTCCCCCTGCCTCTCCAGTTAACTGGCCACTGTTCCAAGGGGAGGGCCAAGTCCCAGCCCCCAAGTATTTACAGCTTCAGAGCTTAGGACTGTGGCTTAAGGGGGAGTCATGACCACAGACTAATGTATGTTCAGCTTTGACCTACTGTTTAGTTCCAGTCAGTCCAGTACTTTAAACCGCATGTGGGTCGCCTCCTCTGAGTCTTCAGTGCATACCTCAAATTCAGAATGTTAGTCTGTGGGGCCCCCTCCAAAACAATGGAGCTCAAACTTTGATATTTGGTCTTCTCCCCATCCTCTGGCCTCCACCATTGTCAGTCAACAAACCCTGAAGAGTCAGATTCCTTATGCACCATTGCTCTCCTCCACTCTGGCTTCTTCATAGCCACCTCCAGGTCAGACCTTTGTGACTGGCGGCTCCTTACCTGCTCTTCTCCCTCTAGATTCAGTCTTCTCTCTCTGTTTATCTTGGATCAGCCTATCACCTTCTTCTTTGTATGTAGCAACTATTATTCATGTCTTGTTACCTTTCCTCAGTTGCAAAGTACTTGATGGTAGGATCCAAGTCTGATTTATATTTGTCTTTCTCATAACACTTAGCATCATGGCGGAACAAGTCAATATTTCAATGATTAAATGAATAATCAAATGACAAAGTCTGAGAAGCCTTTCTTAACTCTCTCTGATGTGGATTCCAACAGTTAGATGTTATTTTAGTATTAATTCTTTTTTTTTTTTTTTAAGAGACAGGGTCTCACTGTTGCTCAGGCTGGTCTCAAATTCCTGAGCTCAAGCAATCCTCCTGCCTCAGTGTTCCAGAGTGCCAGGATTACAGGCGTGAGCCACCATGCCTGGCCTATTTTAGTATTAATTCCTTTATGTTTAGATTGACTATTAAAATTCAATTGTCTTGTTAAACATCATAATGCAAGAAAAAGAAAAAAAGTATGTAGATTAAAAAGGAATAAATAAAACTGTCTCTTGTTGCAGACAACATGATTATCTATGTAGAAAAATCCCAAAGAATCTACAAAAATCTCCTAGAACTAATAAGTGAATTTAGCAAGGTTGCAGGATATAAGGTCAGTATGTAAAAGTCAATTGTATTTATAGCAATAAATGACTCCTTGGAATTTGAAATTTAAAAGAACAATACTATTTATAATAGCAATCCCAAAATGAAGTATTTATTTATAACTCTATCAAAATATGGCCAGCCTTTGTATCCTAAAAACTAAAAAAACATTTAGAAAGAAATGAAAAAGGATCTAATTAAATGAAGAGACATACCATATTCATGAATTGCATGACTCAGTATTGTTAAGATGTCAATTCCCCTCTATTTGATCTATGGATTAAATATGATCACAATTCAAATCCTAGCAAAATGTTTTATAGATAGCAATAAGGTGATTTAAAAATGGATATGGCAAGATGAAGGAACTAGAGTATGCAAAACAATTTGAAAAATAAGAACAAAGTTGGAGGACTCATACTATCTGATATTAAGATTTAGTATAAAGCTACAGAGTGCTGTGTTGTCAAAAGGAATGAAGCACATACAAATGGAACAGAAAAGACAGTAAATGGAACAGAACAAACAGGTCAGAAATAGCCCCACAATTATTAAAATTTGGTATATGTATACAATGGAATATTACTCAATTATAAGCAATGACAGTGATCTAGCACCTCTTATATTTTCCTGCATTGAACTCGAGCCCATTATCTGAAGTGAGATATCACAAGATCTAAAGAATGGACTCCACTTGTACTCGTCATCAAATTGGCACTAACTGATTAACACTGTGGTGCTCACATGGCAGTAATATTCTCCAGGGATTTGGAGGTTGAGGGGGTTGACTCACAACTAAAGGACACGGTGAGCATTATAGAAGGGAAGGGCATGTCTCTACCCCTCACTTGGGTGGGGCAAAGACATAAAATGTAACCAAAATGTTTAACCCTCATAATATCCTGAAATAAAAAAAAAGAAAGAAAGAAATAGCCCCACAGAGGTATAGACAACTGATTTTTGACAAAGGTGCAAAGATAATTAAATGGAGAAAAGATATTTTTTCCCCAGCAAATATGGATGGACTAAATGGAAGAATTATCAATATGTTAAAAAAAAAAAAGGAAAAAAGGATCTTGACATAAATTTTACATATTATACAAAAATTAACTCAAAATGGGTCATGGACCTAAATGTAAAATATAAAACTATAAAACTTCTAGAAAAAAATAGATGGGAGAAAAGCAATGTGACTTTGGGTTTAACAAACATTTTTAGATATGACAGCAAAAAGATGATTCATAAAAAATTTAAAAATTGGAATTTATAAAAATTTAAGAGTTTTGTTCTGTGAAAGACACTGTTAAAAGAATGAAAAGACAAGCTACATACTGGAAGAAAATATCTGCAAATATCCAGTTAAAAAATGGCCAAAGTATTAAACTGACACTTTACCAAAGAAGACATTCAGTGGCAAATAAGCATATAAAAAAAGTTCAATATCGTTAGAAACTAGGAAAATAAAAACCTTATGAGATATCACAATATATTTTTTTAGAAAGTCCAGGACAAAAACCAATCAACCAAACAAACACACACACAACACCAAGTGCTGGCGAAGATGCAGAGCAAATGGAACCTCATGCATGGCTGGGGGATGTACAGCCCAATTTGGAAAACAGTTTGAAGGCTTTTTCTAAAGTTAGACATACCCATACCATCTGACTCAGCAATTCCACTCCTAGGTATTTACACAAGTGAATTGAAAACTTACGTTCACACAAAAAAATTATATAAACATTTATAACAACTTTATTCATAATCACTAAAAGCCACTCAGGTGTCTGCCAACTGATGAATGGATAAACGGGGTACATTTATGCAAGGGAATACCACTCAGAAATAAAAAGAAATGAACCATGGACTCATGAATCACATAATAATATGCATGTATTCTAAATGTATTTTGCTAAGTAAAAGACACTAAACTCAAAAGGCTACAGTATTGTGATTCCATTTATATGACATTCTGGAAAAGACAAAACTAGAAGTACAGAAGGCAGATGAGTGGTTACCGGGGTTTGGAGTTAGGGGGAGAGACTGACCACAAAGAGACAGTCTGAGGGAATTTGTGGGGGTTATGGAATTGTTCTGCGTAGGACCATACCTGTGGCATGACTTTGTGCATTTATCAAAGCCCATACAACCATAAAGACACAAGAAATGGTTTTTACTCTGCGAATTTTAAAACATCTACTAGAATGTTGGGGGAACCCAAGATGAAATACAGACTGTGAGAAATGAATCTAACGGTATTACGAGTGAATGACACACCAAACTGGAGGGGATGGGCAGCAAAGGACCTGACGTAAATAATTTTGGAAAACAGCCTTTTGACTAGATATTGTAAAGATAAGGACAAAACGAACTGTACACAAACACTGGACTTTACGTGCAAAACTTGTTTCTAACTGGGTTCAGTTAACAATTCTGAAACTAAGGTTGCATACTAGGGCTGACAAATGAAAACAGTAGTAAGGAAAGCCTTGAACAGGAGACCCAGAAATTAAATAAAAGTGGAAGAAAATCGAAGACCTCTTGAAGCCAGTATCCTTTTATTGTTTAATTTTATTTTATCTACAAACAGTCCCCAATTGCCAGGTCATTGTTTTTTGTTTTTGTGGGATTTTTCCCCTAATTCAGCAAATGTTTACTCAGTGCTACTAAAATGCACTAAGAGCCAGCAACTGACTGCGAGGTTAATGAATATTCTTTCTCTACAGAAGAATAGCATAAAAAAACTGAGCTGTTTGCTAGTGGAAATTGAATGCATTTGGCCCACGACTGTGCTTTGAGCCCTGTTATAAATGAGTAATGATTGGTCAGGTTGGAATTCTGGTTTTTGTTTATCTTCATTCTCCAACGTCTATTTTTGTCTTTTTATTCTTCTTGATATCTGACTTTGTTATGTCTGAAAAGTGGAGAAATTGTGTCTCATTCTACAGTGACCAGCAGTGAGGTGTCTGGCTGGAGGGCAGGGGATTGTGCCTTCTGGTGGGAAGGACGGGAATATCCACCAACAGTGGTAAGAATTGCTGTTCTACGTGCAGGAGTCTCTCTGTGCCAATCATGATTTTGTCTGAGACAAAGGGAAAATTCTCTCCTGAAGACACATGAAAGGAAGGAAGGGAAAGATCACCCTCTTGTGAAACAGTAAGACATCAGAAAAATATAGTTGTCAGGATCTTAAGATAAACAATTACTGCAATTCTCTTGAATGTGGAATCGAAGCTACCTCTCCTGGGGCTAGGGTGTTTTTTTTACTAATGTGAATAAGATTTTAAAATCGACTTCAGGCATTTTAAATTAATCACTGCATTGCAACTATGGAATCCTATGAAATAACCTTGCTTTATGCATTCGTGAATTAATTCATCCTAGGAAGTTAAAGTAATTCATTACAGTTGGTTAAAATCACTACTGGTACTTTATTCAAGTTAATGACTTGACTGGTTCTAAACAAGATTTAGATGACAGGATTTTCTAGAGCCCAGTATCCCCGGCAGAGTAGCTGGGGATCTGAGAATTCTTCGATGTGGCCCCAGAGAAGTCAATACTCAACTCTAGCATCACTGTATAACGAGAGAGAAAATCATTACAGCAAGCAGGTGCTGCCTACACCATGGCAGTCAACCAGCGGGTTACTTTAGTCAAAATTCCAGTTGCACCTAATTTTTGGACAGCATGATGCCAAACTGGACAATTGAGTAAAGCTTTGAATCTACTTTAAATCCATTAGGATATTTAGCAGTTATAAGCATGTCTTTGACTTTTAAAACGGAAAAGTATAACCAGTCATAATGTATTTTTCTTTTTCACTTAAACAGAAACACACTAGTTATTTTGCCTATACCCAAATTCAACTTCTTAATAATAGCAACTATTTATAGAGCACCTACCACGTGCCAGCATCATTCTAGGTGCTTTTACACATCATCCACATATATCATCCAATATAGAAACGCTGGCAACCCTTCCCAGCAGGTGCTCTTGTGCCCATTTTATTCACGAGGAGCTGGAGGCTGAGAAAGCTCAGGTAATGGGCCGAGGTCCCGCACAGCTGGCAAGTGGCAGAGGCTGCGAGGAGTGCTGCCCATGTGGAAGTGTGTGTCCTCCCTCTGCTCCGTGCTGCCTTCACATGGCCGGCCCACCGGGAGGAACCAATTGCCAGCTGTTCCCCAGAGAGACCCGGGACAGGGTCCTTGCTTGGGTTTTGCCGTTTTGGAGGCCTACAGAAGGGGATTATAAAAGTTCCGCTGCTGGAGCCAGAGATCCACGCCCGCTCCCGGCGCCTCCCCGTTTGCCCTGCACCCCCTCATTGCACCCCTCCCCCGCTGTTCCGTCTCTCAGTCTCTGCGGATCGAGGCCACAGCCGCGGTGGGGGCTGGCGAAGTGCCAGTCACCTCACTGCTCTCCCCAGCAGCCCTCAGCCAGAAACAGCGGGGTAAGAAAATAGGGCAGAAGGAAATTAGCAACTCACAATGGCTCAAAATTCATCAGAACTGAGTTCATCCTGTTTTTGCGCTTTTGAGAAAAGAAAAAAAAATGAAGTCATTTATGTGCTCTGCTGATTGGAGATGGGCCGAACAACGTGGCGGGAAGAGATTATGTTCACAGTCTGCGGGATGTGGGGTTGAGAGCTTGGAAGGGGAATGGCAAGGAAAGGTTGAAAGAACGGAAGTAGCCTTGTCTGAAAAACAAGGCTGGGGGTTTTCGGTGCAATTCACATCTGTGAGCACTTTGGAGCTGTTATGGGCAAGAAGCTATTCTCACATAACTTGAATAAATCATCTGTCAAAGGAGGATTATTCACTCATGCAGTCCGTATCTATCGAGCTCCTGCCGTAAGGCAGGCACTGTTCTAGGGGCCAGGGCTGTGGCAGTGAGCAAATGGGCAAGTTCCTGACCTCACGAGGCCTACATCCTAGTGGGGGAGACCCACAGTCAACAAGCAAACACAGAAACAATGTCAATGACTGAGAGAAGCTATGAAAACAGACACAGGATAATGACAAAGGTAAGGTGGCCAGGGACAGCCGCTCGGAGCAGATGGCATTTGAGCTGGACCTGGGAGTGGGAAGGAAGCACCCTTGCACAGATCTTGGGGAAGAGATTTCCAGGCAGAGGGGTAACATGGCCCTGAGGTGGGAACAAGGTTGAGGAGCAGGAGGGCGGGAAGTCTGGTGGAGTTCATCATGTGAGAGGAAAGCAGTACCAGAGGAAGTTAGAGAGAGAGATGGGAGCTGGGACTTACAAGGCTGCTGACAACCAGCTTAACTCCTCTCTATCAGGGAAGAGTAGATAGAAATGGTCCAAAAATTGCTATAGACTGTATGCTAAGAGCAAATAAAATGGACTTTTAAGACAGAGAGGGAATTAGCCTTCACCGGAGAACTTTTAGAAGAGGACTGAGACTGCGGATTAGTGTAGGTGACCTTCACTTGGGGACAGGCCACATCTTTCTACACTGGTGAGGTTTTTGGTGTTTGGGACCTCAGTTTGCCTTGTTGTACAACTCTAGGCATGCATTGTACTTTATGTGCATAACCTCCCTTTCCCAATTGAACTGTTCAGTGGGTTTTTCTTGGCCTCCCTGTTTCCCCCATCTGTACTCCTTTCTTTTTTAATGGTATTCTCTCCTGCTCCTTTTGGTCCCATGTACCTCCAGTTCTCAGGCTCTGTCTCTTTTCCCTTTATCAAATTATTTTTTTTTTATTTCAGAATATTATGAGGGTAAAAACATTATGGTTACTGTTCTGAGGAAAGTCATAGCAACTCATTCTCACTAAAGTGTAAATGACTAATGTGAAAAAGGCTGACTGAGGTGGGAAAGAGAAGGGGAAATTAGCATTCTATCACTAAGATTCTCTAAAATTAGGAAGAATGTCTTTTTGCATTTTCATCTGCTTGGAATGTTTTTTTCACATATTCTTATTCAAGACACAGCTCCAAAGTCTCACTCCCCAAGGAAGCTTCCCCAGGAAGATATGATTACTTCTTCCACTGTTGCATGCATGCTTCTCAACTTTGCCTTTCTCATGGTATTTTGTATGTTGCCTGGTTATCTGTCTCTTCCACAACCTTGTGGACTTCTTGAGGATAGACTTCGTGTTTCATTAATCTCTTCTCTGGGCCCTAGTACGATGCCAGGCTTGTGTTGACTGACTGACCAAAGAGCTGGGGAGGGTCATAAGAGTTGTATTTACTTTGCCCATAGTAGGCTATGGTCTTCAATGTGCTGATGGAATTAATGCTTATTATAATAGAAGCCCTTTCTCCCACTCACAGTCCTGCATTCACTACAATTTTAATTTCTTCAATTTTATAAATACTATTATTTGAATTTTTATCAATTGAAGAAGCATTTGTTGATAAACTTCCTCTTTAAAATACAGATACTCCTAATAAGGCTACGCTCATTCATTTATACAATATTTATTGTGCATCTACTCTGTGCCACACACTGTCCCATCCCTCCACCTATGGAGCTTACAGATTCTAAGGAGCTTACAAAGAACTACTCTTTTCTTCCATATATTGAATCAGGAGCTCCAAGTCAAGACCTGATAATTTCACTGTTAATAATCTATCTACAAGAAAAATTCAGAGATCTGCAATTAGGTGCCTAGAAAAAATTCATTAAAAATGTAAATAGTGGTGGTCCTTCTAGGTGGTAAGATAATGGCTGATTTTTAGTTTCTGCATATTTATATTTTCTAAACTTTTTGTTCTAACATGTATTGCTTTTATGATAAGAAAAAGAAAGAAAGAAAGTTACTGTATTGAAAAAAAGCAGAATCAGCTCCCCCTAGCTGCCAAGGTCAACTGCATAAAGGGAATGGGGTGGGAGAGGCAGGAACAACTTCGTGGGCAAGAGGAGCCCTTGTGAGGATGGGCACAGAGAGCTGGGCTGGCAGTCTGGGGGCACTGGCCTGCAGGTGGTAGTCCAAAAGAGTAGAAATCAGGAGGTGGGAGGGCACGGAAGACGTTTTGGAGTGGCTCCATCTCGTCTAGGCCGAAGCCTACGAGGTAGGTGGGGTAGCGACTTCTCCATGTTTGGACAAAGGCTCTGGTCCCAGCCTGACTGTACGGCTGGGCAGGAGCCACCTCACTGGGCGTGGTCCTCACAGGTTTAGTGAGCATCTAACCTCAGGACGGTTCATATTTCTTTTGCCATTTTCATAGGTTAAGCATCAGTTGTTAGTTTGTCACCCTCTCACAATGTTAACCTGCCATGCATCACATCACTAGGAGCTGAACCTTCTAGACCTGACTAAAGTTCATGAGTGAGCTCTCTTGAGCTTTGCTCCTGAATCTTAAGTTCATCTCTTTTATGGCTGACACCTGCCTTTCTCATTTCCCCAACACAGACACACACAGCAGCGAAGCCATCAAGTTTAGCATGTAGTGATTCCTGACCACTTTCCCCCACAATCCTAAACTACCAAAAAAAAGATTTTAAGTGAAACTGGAGACAGGGAAGTGTAGTAATGAAAGGCTGGAATCGGTAGCAAGGACCTCTGGTTTTAAGGCTGGACTCCACCTGTCACTTGCACCAGGACATAGCAGGACACACTGGGATGTCGGGCAAGTTGCTTAACCCTCCCAAGCCTCAGTGTTTTCTTCCGTAAAATGTGCATAATTTCAGTGCTTTCCTGAACCTGCTTATCTCACAACAGGTAGCTGTGAGACAAAGTATGCGAAAGGACTTGTAGAGCTCTAGAGTTCTGTACAGACGTTAGTTCCTACCATGATAATAACTACTGGGATCAATAGTTTCAGAAGCTGCTGCATAAGCTGAAACAAATGGGGACCAGACAATCCATCATTTGTGCGTTCTCAAAGGGCACAATCGCCTTTGGTTCCACGGACTGCTAGACTTTGTAGTAAAACCAAATCATTCACACTGTTAAGAACTCCGTTGAAATGTTCTGTGTAGCCAGTTATGCAGCAAAGAAAAAAAAAAGAAACTAAAAAATATTCTGAGTAGAAACATTCACAAATGTTTTGTGCAAAAGGAGGTTATTATTCAGTCCTTGTTCTTTGAGTCATCCACTCAAATTCAGGCCAAGAAAAGAAATTAGGAAGTAATTTCACTTAAATTAAGGTAATAAATAATGTGGGGCATGGTAGGAGAAGTAGGATTGAAGGAAAAATAAAATACCATGTTCAGGCTGAACTAAGGTGTTTTTGGTGCAACTGCAGATTGTCTTATAAATAGCTCTGTGGGGGGATTTGCTATTACATTCATTTATTTAAAACATATTTGTTAAACTCCCGTGTGCAAGAACTGACAAGGCAGTAGAAAAGATACACACAGTTGTTGTCCTCATGATCTTTAAAGTCTATCTGGGGAGACAAGTCATTGTATTGTTACATTATGTTGAGTGTTATGAAGAAGTAGAGGACACAATGAACACAACGTCTGTATTGTCAAAGGCCAAGTGTATCGCAGCCCAAAGAAGCCTCACTATGAAATCCCTCAAGAAGTTACTGTGAGATCTTAGTATCAAGAAGGGGTGAATTTTCCAAGCATTTAAAGCAAAGTAAACACAGTGGCATAGAACAAGGGCTGTCGAGGCAGTTCCTTGGTCACCTAACTGTGGAATGGTGGCCTTGGTTTCCACATCTATAAAATGGATATCTCTTAGTTTTTGTCCTAGGGTTGCTGAGAGACTTAAAATATTGTGTCTATAGTAAGCCAATTGGGATGGGGAACCTACAGGCTTAAGGTGAAATGTGGCCTTCTAGATCCTTAAGTGAGACTTTTTGACTAAATCCAAATTTTGCAGAACAAATCCTTTTATTCATGGGGTGCATCAGAGAAAGAAGAAGATTTTCTTGCTTGTTTGAGGCTTAAAAAAAGAATCTTGCAATTAGAAGGCCACAGATTCCCCACCCCAGTGCAGTGGCAGAGCTCAATGTGCAAGATACAGTGAGCACTCAATAAATGTTAATCATGATACTCATTGTTGTATTATTGGCTATTATCTAATGGACACTAACTTGTGTAACTTAGTGACGGGTTTCTAGAAAGCTTAGAGTCAACTTTGTGCCCCATAGAACATCCACTTGTACGTCATTGTAGTGTGCATATTTGACTTCATTCTTTTCTTTATATTTATTTATTTATTCATTTTTATTTCAGAATATTATGGGGGTACACACTTTTTTGGTTACATATATTGCCATAGCCTCACCCAAGCCAGGGCTGCAAGTGTGCCCTTCCCCCACACAGTGCACTCCGCATCATTTGTTGTGAGTTTACCCCCCCACACCGCCCGCCTCCCACCTGACCTGCACCCAGTGAATATTGCTACCATGTGAGCACCTTAGTGTTGATCGGTTAACTTCATTCTTGACTCAATTTTTGGCCACCGCTCTTGTGTTTTCTTGACTGGAAGAATGCATGGCATGGATGAATGGACGAGTGGAGAGATAGGTGGATAAATAAATGAAATCTCTCTCAACCAAGTCAAGAAATAGCTGTTTCGGCTAGACAAACAATGCTGAGGAGCTGGGCACTCTCTCCACAGTCTCACAGTACAAGGAGCACTCTGACTCACACTAACTGTTTCCTTGACTTTTATATACAGCTTACCCTTGAACAACTTGGGGGTTGGGGCACTGATCCCCCATTCAGTTGAAAATCCATGTATAACTTTTGACTCCCCCAAAACTTAACTAATAGCCTGATGTTGACGAGAAGCCTTTCTAATAACATAAAGTGTCAATTAACACATATTTTGTATGTTATGTTACATGCTATATTCTTACAATAAGATAGAGAATAGAAAATGTTATTAAAAATCATAAGGAAGAGAAAATACATTTACTATTCATTAAGTGGAAGTGGATCATCACAAAGGTCTTCATCCTCCTCTTCATGTTAAATAGGCTGAGGAGGAGGAGGAAGAGGAGGGGTCGATCTTGCCATCTCGAGGGTGGCAGAAGCAGAAGAAAATCCACACATAAATGGACCTGTGCAATTCAAACCCATGTTGTTCAAGAGTCAACTGTATATTCAGACATGAATGGATATATTGATTCCCTGAGCTAAAACTGAATGTATCTAAATGCTAGAGAAAACAATAACCACAAAGACAAGAAGCAACTAAGTAACCAACCCACCAGGTAGACTTAGAAAATGTGTTACAGACCAATGTCCACCTGTGCCCCTACCCTCTTTTGTTGGTGTCCTTCTTTCTGTGATTATAACACAAAAGATACTGCAAAGATAACTGCATTATTGGGTTCAGCCAATGACTATTTATGTTACCAGTCTCTTGGATATACATACACACAGGTGACCTTTCCGTCAGAAACTCTGGTATACACATTTTTATCAGGAAATCTCTTGCTATATCAACTTCTACACTGTTATTTAGGAAGAGCCATTATAACATAAAGCAGAGAATCCTAAATCTGGAAGTGGGATACATGAATTTTGGTCCCATCTAAATAGAGACCATGTATCTTGGTTAATCCAGGTCAGGATCTGGTTAAACCTGTTACTTAGTGCACAATTATGAGTGGGAGTACTTCTACCGCTTTTACTTTTGGAAGTCTCCCATTTTGGATAACAAATTATGTGGTCACCCTAATCTAATCTAGCTAATAGCTATGTGTCCTTGAGTCTTACACTGGAAGAAAAGTAGAACCCTCTTCTGTCAGAGAGAGGAAGAGAGGAAAAGAAGTCAGAAGGAAGTGTCTGGGTTCACCCTTTCCTGATTAGCCCCCACCCACCCACTACGGTTAAAATTCTCCAGAGGGTAGGGAGAGATTAGAAATAAACAGAGGGCTTTGGGGAAATTTCAGACTGAGTACTTGTTCCTTGAGCCTCAGGATGCTCAGAAGAATTCCAAACCCTGGATGAAAGTTTCACACTAGCATGGCTTGGGCAGCAGGGCAGCACTGCATGGCCACTAGGCTTCTCTCCCACAGCCTGGAAGTTTCCTACACTTTCTCCCTCTTCCTGACACCATTTTGGGAAGAAGGAAAGAGGAAGAAAGAGAGAGCTCCGATGGAGAGTTTGACCCTTTAGATCAGAAGAGATGGAACTGGCTTTGAATTAAATATTTTAAGGGCTCCCTCATCTGCCATGAGTAAGAATGAAGATTTTAGAGAAAAATAAGATCAGTTACAGGAAACAAAGATATGTCTTTTTTCCCCCACATCTAAGTAGTAGGGGTAAATATGATACCATCTATACTTACACCTTCTCTGCTCAGCACAGGGCCAAGGGCAGGGTAAATCCTCAACAAATGTTTGTTGGATGGAGATTCTAGCTTTAAATCATAGAAAAAAGACAATAAAACCCTGGACTATTGTAGTATAATCCTATGGAAATATTAAAACACTTCCTGAAATAATATTCATAGTTATAATTACTATAACAGGGAGGAGAAAAAATCAACAAAGGAATTTAGAGAATCATTTTTGTCAACTACCGAGCCTTAAACAGCGATTTGTCTCCCTGTGGTATAATATTACAAGCTGGTCCCATATATTACAAGGATTTAGCCTTTCTTCATGGCATTTTACATAGGCTACTGCCAGATATAAGCTAATAGATGATAGTCTCAATTGATCTTACTTGAATAAGAAGATCCCAGTGTTCCAATCTTTACCAGTTGAGCAAAACACATTGTAGATAATTACATATTCTTGCCTCATCTATTCTGCAAAAGGAGAAAAAAAATACTCTAGATTTATCATTAAAACAGATATTGGAATGTGTAGATTCAATTATTGAGAACCTATTTATTTAACTCTGGGCAGTTTAATGATAATTACACTAAAATTCCCTAAAATATTTTCAATGAAAATACTGGGAGGACAAAAGTATGTTTACAAAGAAAGCTTATGTGAACTTCGGGAATAGACTTCTTTCTCTAAGTGAATAGAAAAATATATTCCTTGGGCTAACTTGTAAATATACTATTTCTACATTTAGAGATATTAGATTCTGGTAGTCCTTAATGTTGGTCTCAAGGGATTATGAAACATTATGATTTATTGCATTTCTTAATACGTTTCTTCCCACAACACTTTCTTTTCTTTTTTTCTGTTTTTAGCTCAAACCACAATTTGCTTTTCCAAACACTTTTCTAACCAGTGTAAAAAAGGAAAGTTGAAAATCTTTGGGGAGATTTTGCCCTTTTTTCTTAATGGTGCCTTGCCAAGCAGTCATCTTTTTTTTTTTAAATGTGGAGAGGAACATGTTCTAGAATGATCTTTAAATTTAATTTGGCTCATTTTAGAGAAAGTACTTTGGAAAGCTGGCTGTAAGCCTTTGTTGCTGTTCTGCAAAACAAATGCAGATTTCGCTGAGTGGCTGTAGCCTTGGTGTGGTGAACCATTAGCTCAAGGGAAAATGAGTTCTAAATGTTGGAAAAAAAGAATGGAAATGTGGACTCAGACCGTCATAGTGATTTTTCCATGGAATAAATGAATGAACTTGGACATTGATGGGTCAAAGCAGCCTCATTTCAACACCAAGATGCATCTATTAGCAAAGGTATTCTTAACTTAGATTTCTCGGTCTCTCTATAAAAATAGAAAGAAAAAAAAGACATTTAAGACCCAATTCAGTGATTCATTAAGTACGCTTTCAATGTCATGGGCTGGTGCAATCATTGAACATCCAATACAGAGCTGCTGGTGAAATCCAGCTTGCGGCTGGTTCACCCAGGACTTGTGCAGTTTACACATATACACATACATAAAGCAGAACCAATATCTAAAAATTATCCAATATATGTGTCAGAGAAGAAGAGTTAGCACTGAAGGACACTTTCTGGGTTATGCTTCTGTTTCTACTCTATTTCAGCTTGAGGTTTTCTGTTCATTTACCTAAAGTCCTATAATCTGACTAGAGATGTTTATAGAGAAGCGATGACTGAGGTTGAGATCCTCCATGTCAAGAAATCTGAAGATTGGGCCACCTGCAAACTAGAGTTATATGAACCTTCCTAAGAAGGAGATTTCCTTAACAGGAAACACTGAAGGTCAGTAAGTTCCCGTCTGTGTAGTCAGTTATGGTGGATTTTTTGAGTAGCCCTTGGGTATCACTGTGTCAGGTTTTTGGGGTATGGAGGCAGAGGGGATAAGTAGACAGTAATTATTCTAAGACATGACAGTGCTAAGCAGGAGGTAGGATGGGAGCAGAGAAGTGGGTGAGGAAATCTGGTGGTGTTTGAAAAAGGCTTCCCAGGAAAGAGGGATTAGAGCTAAGACTTGCGGAGAGAGAAGGCATTCGCAAGTTGAAGAAGCGGGGACGGTGTCCCAAGCAAAGGAATCAATTTGAGCAGAGAGCCACATCTAAACAGGAAGCCATGTTGTCTGGAGATTACATTGTCCATTGTACAGTGGACAGTGGGTCAGAGTGGAGCTGAGGATCTTGAAACAGAGCTAGAAAGATCTATGGAGACTAGAGTGAGAAGGGCTTGGATGTTGTGTTTAGTTTGAAATGTAACCTGGGTGATGTAGAGCTATCAGAGTATTTAAGCAAGGATGAAATGTCATCCAGTTTGCATTTCAGAAAGATAGTGACAGCGGTGTAGAGGATGGATTGGAGGAGGCTGTGATTGGAGGGAGGGGGATCGATTAGAAGGCAATTTCAGTAGTCTATGGAAGAAAGTATCAAGAGTCTCAACTAGAACAGCTGCCTTTGATTGACAAGGGCTCTCTAAGGCAGGGGTCCCCAGCTTATGGTGAGTTATATAGTTATTTCATTATATATTACAATGTAATACTAATAGAAATAAAGTGCACAATAAATGTAATGTGTTTGAATCATCCCCAAACCACCCCTCACCTTTGGTTCATGGAAAAATTGTTTTCCATGGAAATGGTCTCTGGTGCTAATAAGGTTGGGGACCAGTGCTCTAAGGGACCTAGGGCATTGACAAGGGCTCTCTAAGGGGGCAGTTATCTTTGTGGACTGCAAAGTTTTATAAGCTCTAAAAACATTTCCTGTGTGTTTGGTAAGTGAAAGGAGACCAGCCCGAGAAACATCCTCAGGAAATTGAAATATTTTTAATCATTATCATCAAACTTTTGTCATCTTTTCTCCTCCTTTCTCTGTCACTGACAGATAACTTATTTTCCTCCCTACAAGGTGTGGAAAGCAAATGAAAAGCTCACATTTGGAAATCACATGAAGAATTAATCATGGATTTATCCCGACTCTCGGGTGTTTAGAGCTGTGGCCACCACAGAGAGGACCCCTTACGTTGAAGGTGCTCCAGGGGCATCGTGCTGCCTCTGTGGGGTGTACAGAATATCAGGTAGTGCTGGCAACTGGGCTGGACGATGGGGTCAAAAGCCTGAAGAAAGAGTCATGGAGGAGAAGGTGATGCAGAAAATTGATATTCTGGAGTGGATGGTTGCGGACTGTTTTACAATGGAATGATTTTTATTTTTCTACTTTCAGGGAAAATTCTCCTTAGTGATAAAACCTGCCCACCTATTAAATTTTACTTTGTGATTTGCCCTTTCAAGGCAGATTCAATTCATCAAGAATGGCTTCTGGCAACATTGGAAAGTTGTGTTCAGTACCCTGTTCAGAATGAGTTTCCACGTTTGGTCAATTCGGGCCTCTCTTTTGGACAGTTCTGGCCCTACAGGCATGATGTCAGGACTCTGACCATCCACCCAGATCTTTCTCTGTATGACTTTGCCATGTCCTGTCAATACCAGCCACTTGCATTGTAATTTAGTTTCTCCAGTCCATACTTTGTCTTCACAGGAAGACTGAAAACTCTCTGAAGAACTCACTATCCTAGGAGTTCTTAGCACCTGTGAGGTGAGAGAGCTATTGTGTGGGCTCCCTGGAAACCCACAAATGTCCCAAGCTCTACGTCGCACATACTCCAGCCTATCCCCACCAGCCTTCACCGCACCACCATCTGCACCCTGGAATGAAAAGCCGGATGGTTTCTGCAAAGAACTTTTTCCACAATTTTCGTGGGCGGCGCTTCCATACGGCACATGTAACATGACTGAAACACCGTGCAGACTGCAGACTCTGTGGGAACGAGATACTTCTGGGGGCTTCTTGTATTTATTAGCAAGCGGGGAAGATGCAGGCTGCTGGTGTACCTTTTGCATCCAGGGAAATAATCATGGAAGATAATCATGAGTGTAAGCTAAATAAGAAAGTAGCCCCCCAAATGTTCCCTCAGGTACCTGCAGAGTCCATGTGAGTGGGAGAAGAAGGCATTAAACAGAGAGAGCTTGGTGGGCAAGAGACTGATGGGAAGAAAAAAGCAATAAGAAAACACATCTGGATCTCAGTGTCCAGTGTGGCTGCTCAGTCCTGAAACAGATTGGCCTGTTACTCAATGCTGGGGGCAGCCACTTCCAAAATGAGATGGACATTCCCTACGAGACAGTCCACTGTGATGTGGGAAGAAAATATTTGAAGTACTCAAATTTACATCTTTAATCCCTTCTTTTAAAAATTTCTACTTTTTGTATATTTTATAATTACTATAATAAAAGCACAGTCGTATGTGTATATATTTTTTAAATAAATATTTGTTTATTGGAGGTGCCTGGTTTTCCTAAGGCACACAATGAAAGCAGTTTAGAAATATTTTCTATAGTACAAACCATCCATATATTAAAGTTCTTGTTTTCAAACAGCTTACGTTCTAATTAGAGAGCTGAAAATACATATATACATAAACAAACACTCATTAGTTGCTTTTTCCCCAGACACATACACACAATGGTTCTAAAAGATCGGGACAGATGTAGGAAAAAGAATGAGTAGAGTGGAGGTGAAGAATAGAGAACTTCCATCTTACCCCATGATAGGGTGGGTCCCTGGGGACTGAGGCTGTTATTCTTGTGTGGATGGGATTCTTAATACACTAAAGTAAAGGAGTTTTAATGTCTCATGAAAAGGAATGGAAAGGAAACATATGCATCCTCACATAGGCTGTCGAGAGCTGCTCTGTTATAGGTCCGCAGGAGGCAGGGAACATTGTTACATAGAATAAGAGAAAGGTACTGAAAATTTGGATAATTCCATTTCTTCAGAAAAGCAGCTTAATTTCCCATGTGAGCCATTCCTGACATCTTTCTTCCAGTGAGTATAAACTAAATATACAGACAGTTCAGATGCCTGCAAAATAAAGAGATTCAAACCTGGTTGGTAGGTACCTAGGTGCTCATAGCAATACTCTTTCTACCTAGAGAGAACTTGTGCTAAGTTCTATACAAATATCACCTCATTTATGCCTAATAAGCAGCAACTGTGAGTTGGTATTGCCCCATTTTTTAGAAGAGAACCCTGAGTCACAGAGAGATTCAAGGTCTCTTAGCTGGTGCGTGTGAAAGAGAGGACTGCACGCAGCTCTCAGATCCTTTATGTAAGAAAAGAGTGCCTCGCCTCTGATTATCCTGTGCAGTTTCTGGTAGCCAGAGTGTATTACTTCTCTTGCCTCAAGGCATGGTGGCAATTGCTACTCCTCAGCCTAATAGTTTTTCATGTACACATCAATAGTAAATACCACCAGATCAGGAGCCAGCAGCCATCCCAAATGTTTTATAATTCTTACCATCTGTGTTGGATTGTGTCGTTACGTTGTCTGTCCTAATTAAGATGAAATGAATCTGAACTGAAGTAACTGGCTATGTGAATGCCAGAGCCACTACAATGAAACCCCCCTGAGACACAGGCTTCCCAGCCCACTGCGGCTTGTACAAACTTCTTGAGTGATTACATGTCTGCTGTCCACCCCCATTTTTAGAATAATTGTCACTAGAAATGCTGAAAAATGAATATTTCTGTCAAATATATACTCAGGCAGATAAGGCTAACCCAGAAAACTTAACACAGTAGAAGTAACAAGTTTTATTAAATTGTGTATTTGCCAGAAAGATTTACAACCCTCCACAATGTTGTTTTCGTCTTGCAATTGGTGGGAGAGGGTGGAGTCACTGAAGACAGAGAGGAATAAGGTGAAATGGTGAACAATTTATCTGCTTGATTAGTAATGATGTGTTGTGATTGAGCTCTTTGGTAAATGCATCACATATAAGCAAAAGTTGGTGGAAAATGCCCCATTCTTATTGAAAAGATGCATTTTTAATTATAGGAGGATGAAAGCGTCCATCCTGTTGGATGTTAATATTTTGCATTTTAATTTTATAGCTTGTTTTTTCATTTAAAACTTAAACAAAAGGTAGCTTCTATTTTCTTTTTAAAATTTTCATAGTCCATTTGTTGAAACAGGTTTATCTGCGTTAGCTCTGCCTATCTGTAAATAGCAAGATTAGTGCTAGCTTTGCATGAAAAATCACCTGGGGCCCATCAACCCATTAGGATGATTAGAGGTGACTTCAGAGAAGAAAAACAAAAAGTACTGTCCAAATGAGAATGTTCGTCAGCCTTTCGCAGTCATCTAAAACAAGGTTTACATAGCCAGGTGGTTTTACAAGAACCTTCTAGGGTCACTGTATCGTTTAACCTTTTTATTAGCAGTCCCAGGTACATTGACTTGACTTCTTTGAAGAAATAATGATTGAGTTAGGTTTGACTATCATTTAGAAGAACCAAACCAGGGCAGGAGTGAGTGGGTGTTTTCTGCATATGGTAGCAATGTATGAAGTAGTCTGCTTTTCCTGCTTCTCAGTCTCTTCATAATCACAAGTCTGTCCCTTCATGGCTGGTCACTTAGACGTTCTGCATACCATTTTCAGAATACATATTTAAACTTGAAGAGAGCGAGCTTCCTAAAATGAAACATTCTGCTTTGGGGATTTACTATAAATCCAGAATCTATTGTTTTCTTATGAGGAAAAAAACAATAAAAATTGCAACACTAGCTTCCTTTTGAAAACTGTTAGAACTGATGGCCTTCACAAATCACAATGCCTGATTTTGAGACTGTAAGTTACAATGTGGCTGAAAATTTATTGATTAAGTACACAAAAAGAAGAACAGGGCATTTGTCTTGATAGATGAAAATTGGACCATGTATAGTGAGCACTATTGTCTGGAAAAAAATGATCACAACACTCTTGGGAGAGAGCAAATCCATTACAGAGAGCAAATCCATTAGTTCAACATTTTGAACAAAGAATCATAAAACTAATTCAGGAAGATCTACTTCATATCTAAATGTTATACGAAATAGAATGGCACAATACCAATAAGAACTTGTATTTAAAACAGCTCACGAGTCATCTTTGGTTATTTAAGAACATTTCCATGTTTGCAGTGAGTGGTTTTCAATAATGCTAGATGATTGACATATAATTATTACATCCATTTATATCCTGGTCCATTTCCAAGTTTCACTGAATACTGGAGCAGGAACTCCTACTGCATTCTTTCTTGGACTTGAAGATAGCAGAAGAAAGCTGGTAAATAAAAATATGCAAAGAGCGGAAATTAATTGGAAATTAATTAGTGCAGAGAATGTGCTTGGGAGCATTGTGCTAGTGGGTAACATGGAGGCTGGACAGCTTAACTTCATCTATATGAAGCAAGGGTGTTGAACTCCTTTAAGCGATTTGGCCTCGAACGGTCTTCTTTTTCTTTTATCCCTAGAGGGTTTGTCTACACCAAGTTCGGTAAAGGTAGGAAGTTGACAAAGCGTTGTGGGAGCAGCTGCCTCCCTTGCACAAGTCAGCTGAGGAAGAGGTCTCTGTTCACCTCTCCTCTGCCCAGACTCAACATTGTGTGGTATCTCCCGGGCTGAAACACCTCCAAGCTTTTTGTTCCTATCTTAGGCCAACTTCTCCGTGCTACTTCTGGTCCCTACCTTTGAAAATAGACTTCACTCCTGTGGGCCCATTTTTAGAACATGGCAGAATGAACACTGGTTTTATTCCAGCTCCCTCAGTACTGCCAATCTCCATTCTAGAAGATTCTAGGGGAGATGGTGAAGCTAATAAGATTGGAGTATTTATTTCCAGGTTTTTCTTTCTCAGCATAAGCTAAATCTTGTCTCTGTAAGACAACAACAGTGCATTTGTATAGTGCTGTCTCATTTGAACCCACCATATTCATTATTCTCATTTAAAGTGGGCAGGGTAGGTATTGTTCTTGTTTCATAGCTGTCTAATTAACCCACCAGAGGTTAACCAACTTTGTAGAGAAGAAATAGAGGGATGGAGTCAGGCCTCCAAGCCAGATCATCCAATTCCTGGGCTTGTGTTCTCTCCCTAAGTCACGGTGTCGTTCTCAGCTGGCAAAGAAAAAGTATTCAAGATACAAAAAAGCCTTTTATCTTTAGCATCTTCTTCCTGGTGCTGCTGTGGTAACCATTTTCAGCTTGGCAATTTAAGACAGGTTCCAATTAGTGCGGATGAATAGATTAATCATATATTCCTTAACTCTATCTAGTTATTTTATTTTGAACATCTTGTCTTCAGCCCTCTCTAGAAAGAAGGAATGGAGAGAGAAATAAAACTTCATCACCTCATCTGTCATATATTGGCTGTTATTATTTAATCCAAAAACATTTACTGAGAGCGGAATATGTGTTCCCTGCTATATTATCCAGGGTAGGAAGCATGACCCTCATGTTGAAAGAGGTTGTCCTATCGGTTGACAGACAGGAATAGTGACTTGAAATTATTATTATGAGAAGCAGGGCAGAATGGAATAAAATGCCGGGGAGCGTATGTAGTTGCTAAAGGCTGGATTAGTAAGAGAAGAGTCTACAGAAGAAGTGGGAGCTGGCGGTCAGGTGGGATTTGAGCAGACATCAGGGGAGAAAGAAGGTGTCCTGAAGAGAGGACGTGGCCAGGGAAGGTGCGCAGTGAGCTGAGTGGGTCGTGTGGGGTTGCTCTGAGGAATGGATGTGTCCAAGGGCGAAAAAGCTCCAGGAAGACTATAAAGTAATGTCTCATTACAACCGGTTCAGCCTGTACATCCAGATGAGATCAGTCTCCTTTAAAGCAGTCTTTTTTGGAGTCTAACCACTAATTCCTGCAATCCTGCCTTGTGTGAGCCTGTCCTGGAGCTCCTCTTCAGGGGTGTTCCTCCAACTCTTCTCCTCCCAACCCGGACGTAACTCTCGGAATATTTCCAATAGTGCTTTTTTGTTTTAAATAGCCAACTAAATTGAATGAGACCGAAATCTGTGTTCCCTATCCCTTGCCATCTCCTTCACATACATCATATGCTTCAATAATAAAAACTACTATTTATGGAATGCTTGTTATATACTAAATATTGTCTTATGCACTTTATAGACAGCATCTCATTTAAATAAGCTATCTCACAAGGTACAAAATATTATTATTGCTATTGTACAGAGAGGCAACTGAAGCTTGAAATGTTAAGTGACTTGACCAATTGAGTGCTGTTGGAGCCAGTATTTTCACACAGGTGTGTCACCTTCTTCATCAGTGTGCCACACTGCCTCTCAGCCTGCCCTATTTCCTCTTTGCACTTGCTGTTCCCTCTCCCTGGAATGACCATTCCTCCTTTTCTTTACTGCTAAACTTCTGCTTTCCCTTTAGAGCTCAGACTAAAATATAACCTGCTCTTCTAGGAAGAATCGGTTGTGCTGTCCATCCTCTCTGTGTAAATAACCTTGGTTCCTGCCTTTGTAATAATATCTACATTTGGCTACCATTTTACTGTCTAGATGTCTGTCTCTGCAATAGATTGTGAATCTCTCTGTTATCTGCTCTGTATTCTTATTATCTTGCATGGGGTGTCTTGTGTCAGTAGATACTCAAGAATACTTTTTGAATTGCTTTGAATAGGAGGGTATAGGTCAAGCCTGGCTCTGAAGACAATGCCAATGAGGAGATAAAAAGAGTTTCTTGGCAAACGTAGTGTTGTTGGAGTAAGAATGTAGACCATCACAAATGACTATTTTGAAAGACCTCACCTGGGTGTACAGGTTCTGTTTTGCTTTTTTGTGTGAAAAGCAAACAAACAAACAAAAACAAACTACTAACTGGTAATAGTGAACTAGGTAGTTCAGACAAGCTATGCAACTAAAAATTTTAGAACCAGAATCCAGACAGGATAAAAGTGCATATGTTTGAAGGCATCAGAAAGGTAATGGGTCAGTGTAGAATCACTGAACCAAGATCTGGGAGAAGATGGAAACCCAGATCAGGGAGCTCCTACCTGGAAGCTGCTTCATCCTGGAAGGGGTGGGTGGCTTCTGCTGATTCTCAAAGGAGAAGGCTGACAAGCTACATGGCACTTTTGACATTCTACCTGGGATAAAGGGACAAAGTCTGAGTCCTGGATGATGGTAGGGGCTGTACAAACTCCTACACCTTGGTCTGGGACTCTGAATAGCTGAATGCCAAAAGTAAGGGTGAATTGGAAGTAGACCAGGCCTCAAAGGGACTGCAGTCAAGCTCTGAATTCCCTCAAGCTCTGAAATTGGATTAATATGATCTATGGCTTCCCTAACCTCTGATAGAAGCACAGGAAAAATCCAAACCTAGATGGCTTGATAAGTGAATTCTGGCACATATTAGAGGGAGAAACAACAGCCATCCTACACAAACTTCTAGAAAACAGAAAAAGAAGGAAGACTCCTATTCATCTTATGAGGCCAACATAACCTTGACATTAATACTAGATAAGGACATAATGGAGAGGAAAGTTACTGGCCAATCTCACTCATGAACATAGATGTAAAGATTCTAAGCAAAATACTAGCAAATTAAGTCCAGTAGAAGATAAAAGGATAATATCTCATGACCCAGGTGGATTTACATCAGGAATGTAAGGATGGTTTAACATTTGATAATATAAGAAAAAAAAATCCTATGATCATTCCAATAGGTGCAGAAAACGTATTTGCTTATATTAACATTCACAAATCATTAAAGAAATCTTAGAAAACTAGGAATAGAAGGGAATTTCCCTAATCTGATAAGGGTATCTCAATAATCCAACACCAAATATCACATTTACTGGTGAAATGTCGAAAGCTTTCCCTTTGGAGATAGGGAACAAGAAAAAGATGCCCATTACTATGACTATATTAAATATTGTATTGACTGAACCAGTATGGTAAGGCTAGAAATAAAAGGAAAATAAGGACTTAAAATGAGCGAATGAATGGCAACTGAGAGCCCAGAAAAATAGGAGAAAGCCTTTGTAAAACAAGAGACTAGAAAACAGGGTTAGTCGTAGACCTCCCTTTTACAATGGGACACAAATTCTAACCAGAATTTTTTTTAAAAAAATTGTTTTGGATGGTTTATTCATTCCCCCATCAAACACTTGTTTGCTGAGGGCCTGTCAGGCACTGTTCAAACCCCCAAAGATACAGCAAGAAATAAGGCAAATGTGCTTTTCATTCTGGTTGGAGAGATTGGCAATAAACAAGTAATCAGATAAATACCCCATAGAATTTCAAATGATAAGACAGTGAGTGGGACAGGGTAGGAGGGTGGCTGGAGAGAGAGGTGACTTCAGATGGTGGAAGCAGTCCTCTCCGAGGAGAAGAATGTGAGCAGGGCCCTGAGTGAGAATTCATGCTGCACACCAAGAACACTTCAGTTCTTTAGCTAAACTAATTGATTTATTTCTTACGTGGGTAGTGGGCACAGTACTTAATAACAAAACACCTATCGATATGATATTTTTATTTCTGGGGATCACAAAGATTCTTCTTTCAATGATCCATAAGTTTTTGGGCATCTGCAAACTATAGAGGCTGAGATATTAGTTAATAATTATTATCTTTGTGGGCTCTTTCTCTTCTCCCATATGCCTTCACTCTCTGCCCCCTCCCTGCTCACTTTATTCTTGGGGAACTCTGGAGTAAAAATGTTTTGCCTGGTCAATGTCTCAGCAAGCCTGGGACCCCGTTCTGTTAGAATCATCGTTACACATAGCTTTACTTTGCCAAGGGTGATAAGACATGCCTGCAATCCTTGTCCTCTGGCCCATATTTCTCCTCCCATGTGTGTAGAGATGTTAAACCCAGGAAGAAGCAATTTCAAAGACAGCTATTCAGCAGAGATGAATGAAGCACTTTCCTTGAATTAGGGAAGTTCTTTAGCTCTCTTAAAGCAGCACAATTTGTTGCCAAAGAGCCTCTCTTTTCTGAGTTCTGCTAAATGTTCCGAAATGACAAAACAAAAGAATCTTAACATAAAGCTTTACCAACATGCCAGGGGAGCAAATGAAAGTATTAATAATACTGATTGAGTATCCCTGTACCATGTTAGGAATTTATCGTATTAGGTTTTGGTTAGTCTTTGATCTAGGTATAATGATCTAGATATAATTATCCTTATTTTACAGATAAGGAAGCAGCTTCAGAGGGGTTAAGGTTAAGTAACATGCCCAAGGTTGTTCCAGTAGAAAATGACAGGGCTGAGATTTCAGTCTGCGTGTTCAAATTCCAGAGGTTATTTCCTGACACACCACCACACTGCCTTCTTGACCTCCAGGTACTGCTATCTCAGAATGGCTATGCCCGTTTTCTGTATTTCTTAAGAAAAGGTGAAAATACCCTCTTTTCAAGGTGGAGGATATCACCCTCAGTGGAAGACTATTAGAAACTGAACTGGAGGTCTGACCTAATGGCATTCTTCAATTTTAGACATTTACAGATTGCTCTTGTTCCGAGAACACTTGCAACTGGGAAAAGTGAGGAAAGTATATTCAATCACTGTAGAGAGAGTCAACAAAGAAAAATGGAGTTTCTTAGCTGCTAAGGGAAAGAATTTGAACACCCTCCCCCCTTTTAAGAATCTAAAGTAATCAAATATGCCTTTGCTATAAAACCATTCATTTTATGGACATGTTGATCTGAGAAAGTTATGAGTGTGCTGCCTTAAAAGAATTGGTACATGGTTTTTTTAAAATTTTAAGTCAAGAATGCTTAGATTACTAAAAATTACCCTCTTCTTTAGACAGCCCAGCATTCTGCCTCTCTACTTCTGTGCACCTGAAAATTCTGCCACTGGGTTAGCCCTCAGCTCTGGGGCAGGCCAGGGGCACAGTGCTAACAACAGTCTCTACCAAAGACTTCTGATCTCAACTGGAGCTGCTTTCACAGGTTTAGGGAAATCCCTTTCATTTCTAGACAGAAATAATATGCAAGTGTCCAGTTCACCCTTGTGTTATTATTGTTATCTTTGACTAAACTCCATTTGACAAGGTGGTGTGTAGTTTGTCCCAAAGAGAATATGTCTGTGTAAGCAGGGATCAGCAACTTTTTTCTATAAATATTTTCAGCTTTGTAGGTCATAGGGTCTCTCAAAACTATTCAGCTCTGCCATTGCAGCAAGAAAACAGCCATAGACAATATGTGAATTAATCGGTGTGGCTGTGTTCCAATAAAACTTTATTTATAAAAATACATGGTGGGCTGTATTTCGACAACTGGCTGTAATTTGTCAACCCCTGGTATAGAATAACCATTTCTCTGAGTGCATAAATGAGTGGTTCTCACTATGTGATACTCAGATTAACAGTATCAGCATTAGCTGGGAAACTGTTAGAAATGCAAATTATCAAACCTTGGCATGTGTCAAAATTACCTGGCAGGCTTGTTAAACATAGAATGCTAGGCCCCAGTCCCAGTATTTCTGATTCAGTAGGTCTGGACTGGAGCCTTAGAAGTTGCCTTTCTCACAGGTTCCCAGATGATACAGATGCTGCATACTCAGGACCACATCTTGAGAACCACTGCCACAAATAGATTTCTTCCTTTTCATGGGCTCTGGGGAGGGGGGCATGTGGTCATAAGAATGCAGTAGTAGCAGAAACTGGAGAAACAGGAGCAGCTGGGAGATTCAGATTTGTTTGTTCCTCTAATGATTCCTTGCTGAGGGTGGAACAGCCAAGGAAGCAAAAGGAGCCCAGGTCATAGCAAGGTGAGGAGCTTCAGGAGTAGTTGTACCAGGAAGCTCTTCAGAGAGAAATGCTTCCAGAAGGTTGATCAATCCCCTTTCCCTGCAGCTGCAGCTGGCCCAGGCGGACTGCATTTGTGTGTGTCCAGGCACAGGAGGGAATAGGGAAACTCTCTGAGCCAAGTAAGTAGGCCACAGAGAGGATTTACAAAGATCTGACATGCCATGAGAGGCAGCACAACTGGGCCCCGTTACTTTGCTGTAGTGTCAGGTCATCTACCTTCAGAAATAACTTACTAGGCATGTAGTTGTGGAACTGCAGGGCTCAGTGAAACATCTAGGGGGAGGAAACTACCAGAACACCTTCACCAGACCAGCCCAGTCTCTCTCACCTGTCAATATGTCCAACTCCCCAAGGCTGGGAGAGTTGAGATCCTTTAATCGTTAAATGCCTCTGATGTGAAAGGACAGACTTGTCGAAGTCAGAGGCTGGGGTGCAAAGAGCTTGGATGCTAAGCCCTTGACTCTTGTGGGCTTATCAAGGGATGTGCTGTCCAGCTGGTGAATAGATGCTAGAGGGAATTTGAACTGTGTGTAGAGCTTCCCATAGGATGTGAGGTGCATGGAGCACGCTCTTGGGCTTTCTGCTGGGAAGAATGTGAATACGCATGATGATTTCCATGGCCATTTGTTCAAATGGCATTTGGAATTTACCTTGGTTTCCTCTATTTTGGCCTTAGCCAGGAAAAGCCCATTATGCAACTCACACTTGCATCACAGGGATATAGTCTTGGTTAGGGCAGCACTAAAACTTCCCAAGAGGGCAGACTGAAGAGTCAGCTCAAGGTCACAGAATGTTGGGACACACAGAGTTGGAATATTATTAGGACATCTAAGGACCAGACTGAGAGAAGCAGGACTGCACTGGCTATACTGCTCTTTGCCCTGACTAATGGCTCTTTGCCCTTTGAAAGGGGTCTCTCACTCTCTAGCCTTCCTCAACCCTCCAGAAACTCTGAACCCAGTTATAGTTCCAGTTAAAGGGCTTGCTCAAATCTTATTTCGAAAACAATTTTAAAATAGGGTTAACTCCAGATACAACATTCTACTTCATATGCTTTTTGCTGGATTTGCAGGGTTCCAGCTGGCTCCCATAACTGTATTGAAATTAACAGTTGCCAGGTGATCCATGATGCCTCCCTCTGGCTTCATGAACAAATTGACTAGACTTTTCCCAGGCACAGACAACAGAGTGACAACTTGACCATAAGTCGTGTCTTTTCTACAAAAATGAAACTCAGTAGAAATAGCATTCAGATGTTTCTAAAATTAACAAATGCAACATGAACTTACAGCAAGATTTTAAAAAGCACAATAACAAATATGAGGTGAATCTTCTTTACAATTTAGACTTGAATTTATTCTTGTCTAAGAAAAATCTCTAAATTTTTTCATCTATAATGCTTTAGATTAAAAAATAGATCTATATCCTACACACATATCCAAGCATTTTCCTGTTCATTCATAACTTTTTCAGGCTTCAGAGTTGCTTGGTTCAAAACACTCGTTCACCCTAATGGCTTCAAGATTTTCCCTACTACTTAAATATGTCTATATTGTTAACTGTGAAAATCTATACTTTTTTCTTCCTATACCTGTGAATCTAGATCTGTTTAGGGATTTTCTTTTCCATGTTAATTTTAAAAGGTATTAAAAATGAGAATCAATCTTAAAACCCAATCACTGTAACCTAACAATAGGGAAATGGTTACGGATCTTTCACTATAGCTATACAAAAGTCTTTCTGGAAAGTATCCAGCCATGTAGTATGAAAAATAGAGACATTTATTGAAGAAGATACAAGATACAGGAAACATTGTACACAGGACAAGGATGCCTCAGTCCCCTTCAAAGTAGTGACTTGGGACCTCACAGTTCTCCCAGAATCTCTTAACCAAACCCGTACACATTCAACATTCTCAGGTATTCAGTTTGTTGCAGACCTTCCAGAATGTGGATCACTTTCAACAGATCATCAACTATCTTTGAAACGTTTGTGCCACACTTTTATTTGTGCTGCACTCATTGCATTGTCCTTCTGAAAGCCTTCTGAATCATCCAAGTAGTTTCCATGGAGGAATGTTCAAGCTTAATGCAAAATTTCATACAGAGTCATTGCTCTACTCGCTCAGTCATTTTGAATGTGATAGTCACACAGTGCACATGCTCACTCAATGGCCTCTAGTTCCCCACTGGCTGGTACAGTGACGTCATCATTGTTCACGCATGCGCATCCCACTCCACTGTCCTTGACTGCCAGGTTACATTGATGTCCCGCACACCATTCTCGTTATATTAACAATGGCTGGATACTTTCCAGACAGACCTCGTATAGTGGAATAGATTCAGTCATCAAAAATGTTTTAAAATGCTACCAGGTGGAAAATGCCATATATTGGATTAAAAGATAGGACTCTACATTTTTATCTGAGAACATGAAGCCTTATTGAATCCTCTGCTTAATTCTCCACTTGCTCTTGGTCTTTATTCTATCCCCGGGTTAATTCTAACCTTTGGGCTTGTCTCTTCTTCCAGCTCTGTGCTCACTCCCCGGGATTCAATTACAAATTTCAGTCCCTGGCTTGGCCTTGGACAATTCCTAGAATACCAAGGCCTTCATCCCCTGGCTTTTCTGGCCCTGGGCTGCTTCAGTGCCCATCCAGCTTCATCCCTTTGGACTCCTAGGCATTCAGCCCTGCATCAGTCACTCCTGGCCACATCTACTTTGTCCCAACCAACCTCCTAGAACACATAGAACATTTCAATTTTATATAAGAAGAATTTGTAATTTCATGAAGTTTGTAGAGTAGTTTCATGGAGCTTGCTGGCTTTCTTAGAAAAATCAAGCTCAGATCCTCCAAGGTCAGCAAAGGATAAAGACTTGACATGGAAGGAAGCTGGGTCTTGTAACCCTGACTCCTCAAAGATGCATCTTTCCTTTGAGATCTCTCCCATTTGCTGATGACTGGTGGTGGCCACCATTATTTGGTAAGAGATCTGTCCTAATTTGGTAAGGGAATTGGTAGATTTCCTCACAGAGGTGAGGTGACTTTAACCAATGTCTTGTGTCTAATGAGTAAATTGGATCTAATTTAACATTGATATTGACAATGACGGTTGAGTCATTGGAACTACCCATTGCTTGGAAGCTTGAAGGTAGAAAGAAAGGCCATATAATCTCTTTAGGCCTAAAGAAGTGAATACATTTTTAATGATTTTATAATCAAAAACTCCATTTAAAAAATTGAAATCCAATATGCAGAATAAAACAAATACATAAAGTAGAAAGTGCTCACTTTAATTTGTAGATATACTTAATTAGCTAGTCATAAGGAAATCATTGCTTTTGAGAATAAATAAATTTTGGAAAGAGTCTAACATTCTGAAAGATTTCAAGAATTTATGTTCATCTTGAAAATTATTACATAAATTAAACTTCATTTTCTGGTCTTATCTAAACTATTATTATATAAAATCTTCTTTTACTATAATTCATTTTTTTCCTTCATTTCCCACAAATCAGGTAGCTGTGCCATATCTGACTTTTTATATAATTTTGAATCAATTTTTTAAGCATGCTCTTTAGAAAAGTGCACCAAAATAATCAATTTTTATTTTAGGCAATATTTATATCTTTAACTTAAATGTTTTTCTTTTTCTTCCATACAACCCAATTCTCCTTTTGTGTAAAGGAGAGCACAACTGATTCCTTCTCTGGTAAACCTTCTTTCTAGACTAATAGACTTAAAGATCTAGAAGGCACTGGAGGCCATTTTGTTCAACCAGGCATTTTAGAGATGAAGAGAGGGGCCCTGGAGACGGGAAGTGATGTGGCCTATTGGAGCCAGACGAGATTCCCAGGGTAGCACTTTTCTTACCATTCCTGTCTCTTAGCTTCCTCAGACACATGTTTATCAAACACTGGTGCCTCTTTCAAAGCCCAAGACTTAGGAAACCCTGAAGGCAGGCTGGCTGGTGCCGTGGTGTTGGCAGGAAAAGCCAAAGTCTTATAGAAATAAAAGAGACATTAAGGTGAGATCTACTTGCACAAATCTTACTGAGATTAAATTCTTGAGGAGGCTGGTTAGGAGAAAAGTCCAATCCAAACAATTTTAGTCTTTCTTGTTTTCTTTTCCTTCCCACAAGGTCAGCTGCTGGAAAAGTGTTGAAGTAGCACAAATAATGTTTGTTGCACTTCACACTTCTTCCTATGCCTTTTAGCCCTCCAGGTGCCCCTAACCCTCCAGGTGCCCATCCTCTCCTGCCAGCAGAATAAAATCTGTTAGCTGAATCCATCCACATGTACACCACCCCGTTCTAAGGGAGTTTCCACATAATGGGAATTTCCTGAGGAAGAGAGAAATTAATCTAAAAGAAGAAATGGTAGCATTTTGATGTCATTCTTCCTGTGCCAGAGTGAATATATGAAAAAAGAAGCTTGTCCCAACACATCTTAAACTATACTTTCTGGCACCCAGTGACTCCGCCTACCACATGGACCATCGTCACCTCTAGAAATGTCCTCACTTCCCTTCCTTCCTTTCTGGTCATTTCATTTGACATCTCAGGTTCTCACTTCTTCCTAATTCTGTCTCCCTCGAAGTAGATTTTTTTTTTCCTTTTGCACACTATTTTCCTTTTGTGCATTTCTCTAAGAGTAAATTGTTTCCAGAACAATCTTTGGTTTGGCACCCAGGACTTTTTGAGAACTGAAGGAGAGAAGAGGATGATAAAGCTGGGAAATCTGGCCTTTCCATAAATCCCTCTCTTTTCTCTCAGACTGCAGAGTAGAAGGACACTCAGGCAAATAGTATACTTCAGAGGTATTTTTAAAAAGTTAAATATAATCTTCTTAAGTCACTTCATAATACCTTGTATAAGATAGCAGAAAGCAAACACTGTATCAACTTTAACCAGCAGTGCATTTAATGCTGCCATGTTCCAACAAGCTCCCATTCAGGTCTTCATTATCTATTTTGGGCAAAAGGTCAGTGCATTTATTTAATTGCAGAACAAAAAGTGTCTGTATAAACCTCTAAACTGACTCTTCGAGTAGGATACAGACCAGTCTCCAATATTTAATATTTCCTGAGGCAAATCTACTCTAAGGCTCATCTATCCTGAAAACAAACCACCCAAGTACTGAACACCCTTCAAAAGACATCTTGTCTGGTTGTCAGAACAGGAAAACTCAAAGCAGCCCTGATGGTGACAGACTGTGGCATCCCTGCTAGCGTCTGGAAACCTGGATGCCGTCAAGTGGCAGAGCTGCGAAGTTCAAAACCAGCTCAGGGGCGAAAAACGCTGTTGGAAGCCACCCATCTCTGCTGATGCCTATCAAGCTGGCAAAAGAATCAAGCTGAGAATAATTTTTTCTTTTTTGGCTGGGATATGGAAATCTGTAAACCTCTTTCTGTAGAACAAAAGCTGTTGAGGGTTTATTTTTTCCTGACTTGAGCCAGAGCACATGGAAAGAGCTAGAAATCTAACTTTGCCAACTATCAGGGTGGGGTGGGAGAGTTTATCTTCACAGTGATGTTATTGGAAAGAAACAAAGTGGCCTGTAGGGTGACCAGCTGTCTCAGTTTGCCCAATTTCCTGGGATGCCAGACTTTCAGCACAAAACCAGAATAGTTCTGGCCAAACCAGGATGGTTATTCCCCCCTAAAAGTGAATTGAAGTGACCCAAATTGCAGTGCTAAGGAGCTTAGGTCTCATATTCACAAAGGAGTTTCCGGGCAGTTTAAGGGACCATCTTTACTCATAAGGAAACCTCTGATGCAGATTACCCATCCATTTATATAAAAATTCTAGTACCAGGAAATGTCGAAATGTTAAAAGTAGAAATTCCGCTGCTGAGTTGGCCTTCAGTTCAGTGGGAGGTGAGTCTTGGGATCGTGCCTTTCCATAAATCCCTCTTTTCTATCAGGCTGCAGAGTAGAAGGACATTCAGACAAATAGTTCACTTCAGAGGTATTTTTTAAAAGTTAAATATAATCTTCTATATAATAAAAACTTAAATATAATCTTCCCATCTGTAGCTTTGCTCTGAGAGCTCTGCTGCAACCCCAGCCCGGATTATGCACCTTTTACCAATCTAATCTCTTTACACTTCCCATTTCGCAGGAGCTGCTCTCAGAAAGACCTGATGGGGCTTTATCCATCTGATGGCCACTTAGTATCTTATCAGAGGATTATAGCTAATAACCTGCTTACAGAGCCAGAAAAGTTTAGGTGTAGAAGCCACCTGAAAGGTCATCTGGCCAGGGTTTGTCAAAGGCTGGTGTCAGGCTGGCTGTGTACAAGTCACCAGAGGATATTATCAGTCGGTCTAAGCCAGGGCAGGCTGTGCTGACAAGCTCCACACCTCAGTGGCTTATATCAAAGACACCGAAGGTATTTTTTACTCAGGCTCCATGACTAGTGCAGTAAGCAGGGTGCTCTGCCCCTTGTGGTCACTTGGGGATCCCAAAGTGGCTGATTGAAGTGCCAGTGGGAAAGACAGCTTGGGACAGTCTCACTCTGGCAATTCCATGCTCCAGCCAGGAAGAGACGCTGGCCCCTTCTACTTCTGACTCAGTGGCCAGAACCATTCATGTGGCCCACCTGCCCACAAGGGGGCCACAAAATGCAACTCTACCTGGTTCCCAGAGGCCGGTGGGACCGGGACTATTTCACGAGTAGCACTAACCAGTAGCACAAGAAGCCTAGAAAGTGCAGGTTCTGGATCCCACTGCTGGGGATTCTGATTCAGTGGATCTCAGCGGGACCTGGAAATCAATACAGATTTTAAAACTCTGCAAGATTTTGGAACAGACAATGAGTTGGGAAACCTTACAGATGAAGTGAGCTGTTGTACCTAGGGCCACCCAGCTATTCCATTGAAGTCAAAATGAGGTTAGCTTTCTTGATTCTTGATCTAGTGTCCTTTCAGCCTGGCTGCACTGCTTCCTCAAAAGAGTTTGCATTTTTTTTTTCCAGCTAAAAGAGTAAATCTTTAACGAAATATTAAGCTTCTGTGCAAGACTAATGGGGCAATTCTTTGAGTCTCGGGGACCTATTCAATGTCAGATGAGTGGATGGGTCTTCCCAGTTTTACCCAGGTTTCATCTCTTCCAGAGGCAAGAGGATGTTGGGGTGAGCAGGGCAGGAACTAGGTCACTTTAGCGGGTTAGGTCCACTTCCCTGTGTTTCCCGCCTGCTGAAACTGCCCCATTTCCCCCAACTAGATCCTTTCCTCATTTTGTGTTTCTGGCCAAGCTGTAATTGCCTTCTAACTCTCAAAGTGTCCACTGATCTAGTTAGATGAAAAATTCTGTAACTTTCCCCAGAGAGCCTGTTAGGGAAACCTGCGTGGTCAGGCTCTCACTGGCTGTTTCCTCGGAGGACACCCATGTAAGAACACCTGCACGTGAGCAATGTGACCCCAGCCTCAGGAGGGAGCGAATGCTCTGTTTCCTCCACTCTGGAGGCTTCACTTTCTCCACTGTGTGGCCCTGGCGCACTTCCTAATTTCCTCAGTATCATCAAAATCCCCTCAGCATCTGCTACTGGAGCTCTTCTCTAAAACCACCATGCACTTTGGCAGATTTCATGCTGTTCCCTCAGCCTGAAATGCTCTTTCCCCTTTTGCTGAAATTTCCATCCTTTAACCAACCAGCTCAAATATCACCACCTGGCTGCAAAATTCCCCAATCCCAAGATTCAGCATTAAATACTCCTTCTATGGTCTAATGGCTCTTCAGGGCTTTTTGTTTGCTTTTTAATTTAATTTTTAATTGATGAATACCAATTATATATATTTATGGGGAACAACATGATATTTTGGTATATGTTTATCAAGTGAAATGATTAAATCAGGCTAATTTACAAATCCATAACCTCACATTCTTCTCCTTTTTTGTGGTGAAAACATTTAAAATTTACTATATTAATAATTTTGAAATATACAAAGCATTATTATAATGGCTCTTCATTTGTGGCTCTCTTCTAAAATTGATTTTCCACCTCCTATGATAGTAAGTTTAGTTGGAGGCTGATGTCTCCCTCAGCAGACTGAACCCCTCGAGAGCAGGAACTAGATCCATTTTGTGTGGTTGTACCCTTAGCATTTTGCATGATTCCTGAGCCTATTTGATGTTAAATAGGTTTTGGATGGAAAAGAGAAAGGAAGGAAGGAGTGAAGGAAATTAGAATCTTTCCCTCTACATTCTAATTTGCCTGAGTCTGTATTTTAATTCATCTTTGAATTTACACTTGATTTCCAACTTCATCCAATTTAGTGACAGTTTCGTATGATAAATTCTCTAGGATTTTGTTTGATCTGGAAACTGAAATCTAACCCTGGTTTTCCATGAAATAGTTGTGTTATTTTAGAGGGCTTAAATTTGAAGTTTTTAAAAATCTAAATCAAACTGATTCAAAAGATCACTGAGGACCTCCCAAATGAAGGCTCAGTGCCCGAAGGAATGAATACCAGCCATTGTATAGAACGTGAGACTCACAAATCAAATCCTGGAGGAGAACAATGGTGAATGTTTTCTGTAACCTGAAGCTGCCCCGTGTTGGTCACCTTGATTTTCTGTTCTCTTCCTTGGGACTGGAGAACAGAGGGGAAGACAATGGAGAAAGATTAGATGTGCTTGGAGGCCTCAGCAGATGGGCGGGAGGTGTCAGGAGCAGGAATTCACCCTCCTGCAGAGTTCAGTGGCCTCCCCCGTGCTTGTGGAGACAAGCCCCAGATCTAGAATCATGAGGTGTAGGAAGGGAGCTTGCCAGAAAGACGACATCAAGCAGCCACATCCTTCCAGTCACTCAGACTAAAACCTTAGCATCAACCCTGACTTCTCTCTTCATCCCACACCCCATATCCACCCCAGCGGGAAGTAAATCCTATTCACTCTACCTTCAGACTATGTCTGAATCGGAATCATTTCTCATGACATCCACTGCCATGACCATCATTGCAATAGCCTTCTAATGGTCTCCCTGCCTCTAACCTGGGCCCCTCTGCAGTGGCCAGAGTTATCTTGTTAAAACACAAGTCATATCCTATCACTGCTCTGTTCAAAACCCTCTGGTGAATTCCTAGCCCCTTCCATGTAAAGGTCAGCAAGACCTGGCTCCTGCTGTCTCCCTGACCTGCTCAGCTATTCTCTCCCTGTTCATGCTGTGGCTGCCACAGGACTCCCTTGCTCGATCTTGACATGCTGGGCACACTCCTGCTCCAGGAATTTGCTCAAGCCGTTCCCTCTACCTGGAAATCTTCCCCAGATCATCACATGCTCACGCCCTCGCCTCCTCCATCTCATGTGTCACCTTCCCAAGAGTGCCTTCCCTGAGTACCCTATTAAAAATACAATTCCCTCACCAACACTCCCATCCACCTTCATTCTTTTATTTTTATGTATAGCACTTAACACCACTTAACATAGTACACATTTCCCTTAAGTTATTTATTATCTATTCTCCCCCAACTAAAAGGGATTTTTGTTGCATTTGTTTGTTGCTATGTGCCTAGCACCGGGAGCAGAGCTTGCAGATGTAATAGGGGCCCAGTAAATATTTGCTGAGTCGACCAAGCTCAGAGGCAGACAGGAACCTGACTCTTTCCAGCAGGATTGTCACCTGCCTTCCCAGTGCTGCTGCCAGGGAACGCTCACACAGGCTTCTCGCCAGAGGGGTTGAAATGGATGAATCAGCAAACTCCCCTCAAACTGCTCCTAGGGACTGGTTGGCTATAGTCCCCACAGGAAGCATGATCCCTGCAGGAAGGAGCTCCCACAGCTTTGGGGTTTTCAGCAGACACTGTCAAAGAGACAGCCTTTGACTCCAGTGCTGGCTCCCATGCCAGCTCGAGGCCTTGGGGACAGTCCCTGTCCTCTCTTCCAGGCCCTCCTCCCTCTGCCCTTGGCCTCTACCCCTGGCTACTGCCGAGAACAGCTTGGCTCTTGACCCTCCTGGTTCCCTGGCATGGAGCCACCTTAAGGCAAGAGAGAATCCAACCAATAAACGTGTTCTGAGTATCACTATCTGCCAGGCACCAGGCCAGCTTATAGGGACCCCAAGATGAACCAGTCAAGAGCCCTGCCCTCTAGAGCTCGATGGCCCTCCTGGGAAGGGGCAGTGAATGCGCACGGAAGAGGGAGCAGTGAGGCAGGACCCGGCTCAGTGCCGAGTGAAGGACGTACCCCTGGAGTTCAGAGAAGACAGGAGGGAGTCCTTGGACATATTAATAGATGCTCAGAAAAGGGTTTATGGAGGGACAGAGTACAAACTAGTCCAGAAGGGTTGAGAGGAGTTGAACAGGCCAGCTTGGGTAACAGGTTTTCTGGAAACATCCAGACCATGCATCAGTGCTCAAATTAAAGCAGCAAAATTCTAGGGTGAGCAAGGTCAAGGGATTTCCTCCAAAATCCGGGTGAGGGTGTCTGCCTTTTTTCCGGGTGGACTCTAAGAGTCAGAAGTGCCTCAGAGCAGTGGCTTCCACTCTTGCCTCCTCCACACTTTGTTCTGGGACCATGGCGGTGTCTTTGTTTACAAACCCAAACATAAGTAATCTCCACTCCTAAGCTCTGGAGTGCTCAGATCCTGAAGAGCTGAGTTTGTGGCCTTTACTTCTCTCCCCAGGTCTGTTCCTTGGTTACAGCAAATCCATTTCCCTCATAATCAGCTTTGTTTGCTTTTTCATTTCTGAAATGTGTTCTGAAGATAAAGGCTCTCGGTGTGTCCACATACTCATTAATCATCCTTGTTCAGAAAGCTGGGCGGCCTCCTCCCCACACACACCCCCACCTTCCACAGCACCTCCCTGGAGCCTTTCCATGAATATTTACACTGACAGCGTCTCTCTCCATGCAATGGTATTGGGCCCGACCATTCCTGTTTGAAGGAGAATAGAGGTAAGTTATAAAAATAGAGAGACACGCTGAGAATAAACCAGCTTTTCTCAGCACTTTCCAAGAGCTTAGCTTATTCTTCTGGAATCTTTACTGGGCCTTTCTTTTCATAAGGAATGAACTTGAAAAGTTATTTTCCCAGACGGGCATGGCTTACGTTTTCTCAGCTAATCTCTCTTTTGTCCCACCTGCAGGTATTTCCCCCTGCATAGGACCTCTTTCCATCTCATAATGGGCATTTCTTTCCTTTGGTGTGATGCCCCTTGTCAACTTGCCCTCCTCCCTTCCGGGGAATGAGGAAGAGGGGACTGGGTGGGTGGAAGTGCTGGGAACCCTGGAGGTGGCCACAGGGTTTACTCAGCATTGCTAAGTCAGGCCTCCTACCTCCCACACAGAACAGGGGCCACCAGCCTGGGTTTCCTCAGTGTCCCCTCCTCCAAAGTATTCTGATATCCTTGTCACAAGTGGTAGTGGACAGCCGCTTGTCTGCTTTTTCCTGACCGAGAGTCCTTCTCCACTGTCTGCGAGCAGCACCCTGCTTTCCCTTGGGGCTTCCTCCCTCTCAGTTCATGTGGCTCAGGGGGGGCTCACCCCACCTCTAACTCCGAGATGGGAGTGGGACCCAGCACAAGCCGATCACCCTTCTATCCCTCCAGCTGGAATCTTTGATCAGCAATGGGCATGTGACCCAATGTGGACAATAAGTGTTAATTCTGAGAGTTTTATTCGGTTGGGAAGAGAATGCCTGCTGGGAGCCTCCATGTCTGGAGTGAAGCCAATCAGAAATGAAGAGCTGAGAAATGGGAGAGTGAGATCAAGACCTAATGCCTGTGATCCAGCTGCCCTTAAAACCAGATCCATTCTTAGAATTTTCAGTTAAGGAGTCAATTAACTTCCCTTATTTTGTTTTGAGTTGCTTCATTCTGCAAACCAGTGGTTAATTTTTCTTGTTGTTATTTGCAACAAAACAAAGGTACTACCAATATTTGGGAAAAGAGTCCCTTCTATGTGCCAGTGTCATGGATCACATCTCCCTGAGTCCTTGGAGCCCTTTTTCTGTTTTTATGTCCTTGCTCATCTTTAGTGCCTGATGTCTTCGTCTTCATTGGCTTCTTTCTCTAGGTTAAAAATAAGCCTCTGTCTCACACTCTTAAAAAAACCAAACAACCCTCCCTCGGTTTTAGCCTCAGCCCTTCCATAAGCCCTTGGCTACTCCTAGGTTCTCCCTTTTCTTCCTAGCCAACCTTTTTGACAGTCATCTGATCCCAGAGGCTACTACAGCAACTGCCTAGCTTCTTTCCTCTGCAGTTTGTCAAAATCATGTTCATTAAAACCACAGGCAACCTCCCAACAGTCCTTCCCCATGGTTGACTTTATGTCCTTGTCTTCTGTGTGGCACGTTCTAGCGTTGGCCTCATCTGCATTTTTCATTCTCTTTCCTGATTGTCCTCTGCAGTCTTTGAACTTTGCTTTCTAGTCTTTGCTGATCTTGCATCTTCTGTCTCTCAGATGCTGGACTCAGGGCTCGTCCTCGGCTCTTCTCACTGCTCCCTCCTCCTGGGTGTGACTTCATCTACTCCAGTGTCCTCCACTGTTGCTCACACACTGCCTCAGCTTGCTCCTGAATTCCATTTGGGCACTTCCAAATGCCTGTGGACACCCTGTGGACCACATTATGGGGACCTCAAGGTATCCCAGAGCCTGCACATAGTGGATCCCCAGTAAATAACTATTAAAAGTACAAATGAAGAATCTTCAAGAGGTAGGATGCTGAACTCAAGGAACAGAGAATTTTCTCCCACACTAGCAAGGTTATTCTGAGCCTCTGTTCTTTTATACATGGTTTCCCCACTGCCTAATTTTCCTCCAAGTGGCTTCTGGAAAACCTTCCCTGGACGATACATACATGCACATAAGCCTCCACACAGACAATTATTTTCCTTTGCCTCTGGAACCCAACATTGTCTTATAATTCATTATAAAAGGATTATAACACGTATTAATGTGCTGACTTATGTTTCTCTCTGTGTCACTAGACTATGAGCAAGTTCTGGTCTCACGTCTCCTCCTCCCCAGCCATGTGACATTCGGAAAGTCATCTAACTTCTCAGAGCATCAATTTCCTCACCTAACAAATGGCAGTAACACCACCAGCTCAGCTTCCATCACAAGAGTGGCTGGAAATAGGGCCTGCATAGGGATGAGACTATAAACCCTACAAAGAAGGATGTGGCCTTCTACAAGAAACAAAGGATCAAGAAGACTGCATTCTATTTCCTGCTCTGCCACTCACCGCCTCTATGAACGAGGGTTAGTTTTCTTATTTGAAGAAATTTGGGCTGTTGAATATGAGAGATAATGCATGTGAAATTGCTTTATAAATTGTGAGGGTCTAATGCAAGGCATTGCTATTTTATTATTATTTACCTTAACTGACCTACTCAGAACATAAAACTAAGTTAAACTGTATCAGTGCAATGGTCAATAAAGGAAGTAATGAGGGAGACTTAAATATTGAAAATAGTTCTCATATATTTATATCACAGGAATGATGCTGGCTTAACATTTTAAATTTCTTTGTGTTTCCTCTAAGAAGAGCTCACTTTTATTGCATGTTTAGAACACCATGCTAGGCACTTACTTTTTTAATTAAAAAAAACCCTAATCTTTACAACAACTTATTGAAGTTGGTATTGTTAATACCCCCACTTCATATATAAGGAGATTAAGGCTAAGAAAAATTGAATAACTAAGGCCAAACAGCCACAGCTAGCAGAGCTGGGCATGGAACCACATTTGCCTCCATGAGACTGAAGTCTGTGTGATTCACCTCTGCACTCAACCACCTCTCTCTCTCTCTCTCTCTCTCTCTCTCTCTCTCTCTCTCTCTCTCTCTCTCTCTCGCTAGTGGGAAGGGCAAAGGTGATAGTGTCTCTACCCCTCAACCATAAAGGCTGCTATTTCTGCAGCAATTTCTATAAGCCAATTTACATAATGCTTTTGGACTGGAACTATTTAGTGCTAGGAATTGAACCTCAATATTAGTGTACCTTCTAAAATATGATGTTTGACAAATAAATACTTGCTGTGTACAAACTGTCATGAACAAATCAAGCTTCCCAGGCAAATAAAATGTTCTTGGGATATGGTTCCAATGCTGACATAACTCAGGAATTCGTGGCCAAAATTGCTCCTCTCCATTCCTTTATTTCTTTTTTCTTTTCTTCTTTTTTTTTTTTTTTTTTTGAGACAGAGTCTTGCTCTGTTGCCCGGGCTAGAGTGCTATGGTGTCATCCTAGCTCACAGCAACCTCAAACTCCTGGGCTCAAGCCATCCTCCTGCCTCAGCCTCCTGAGTAGCTGGGACTACAGGCATGTGCCACCATGCCCGGCTAATTTTTTCTATATATTTTTAGTTGTCCGCCTAATTTCTTTCTATTTT
>CAUYSK010039373.1:0-13323 GCA_963575035.1 Avahi laniger | reverse complement strand
CATTAGTCTATGTCTCTATTTTTGGGCCAATCCCATGCTTTTTGGTTACTATAATGTTATAGTATAATCTGAAGTCTAGTAATATGATGCCTCCAGATTTGTTCTTTTAGCTTAAGATCGATTTGGCTATTCACATTCTTTTCTGGTTCCACATGAAGCATAGAATTATTTTTTCTTGATCTGTGAAATATGCCATTGGTATTTTGATGGAGATTGCATTGAATTTTTAAATCATTTTGGGTAATATGTACATTTGGACAATGTTGATTCTACTGATGCATGAGCATTATACATTTTTCCATTTGTTTATGTCATCTGCAATTTCTTTCCTTAGTGTTTCATAGTTCTCTTTGTAGAGATCATTCACCTGCTTGGTTAAGTATATTTCTAGGTATTTCATTTCTTTGGTAGCTATTGTGAAGAAGGGCTGGTACCCGTACTGCAGAAAGTATTCCACAGCATCGAGAAGTAGGGAATCCTCCCAAATTTATTCTATAAAACCAGTATTGTTTTGATATCAAAGTCATGAAAGAACACAGAAAAAAAAGAAAACTACAGACCAATATCTCTTATGAATACAGATGCAAAAATCTTCAATAAAATACTAGCAAACTGAATTCAAAAGCACATCAAAAAAATAATCCACCATGACCACATGGGCTTCATCTCAGGGATACAAGGATGGTTCAACATACATAAATCAATAAATGTGATTTGCCACATAAACAGAAGCAAAAACAAAGACTATATGATCATCTCAATAGATGCACAAAAAGCATTCAACAAAATTCAGCACCTCTTCATGATAAACCACCCCCCCCAACATACTAGGAATAGAAGGAACACAGCTCAAGATTATAAAAGGCATATATGACAAACCCATAGCCAACATCATACTGAATGGGGAAAACCTTCCCACTAAAAATTGAAACAAGACAAGGGTGCCAACAGTCACCATTTCTACCCAACATGGTACTGGAAGTCCTAGCCAGAGCAATCAGGCAAGAGAAAGAAATGAAGGGTATCCAAATTGGGAAAGATGGGGTCAAACTATTGCCTTTTGTTGACAATATGATATTATATCTAGAAAACCTCAAAGACTCCACCAAGGGACTCCTGTGATTGACAAATAAATTCAGTAAAGTCTCAGGGTACAAAATCAATATACACACATCAGTAGTGCTCCTATACACCAATAACAGTTAAGCTGAGAGTGAAATCAAAGACTCAATACTGTCCTTTTATAATGAAAAGCAAGGATGGACATTTCACAGCATTTAAAATCAAAGTGAATCAGATTACTTAATTTTAGAGAACCATTTCTGGAAAACTTTGTAGTCAGTTTTGTTCTTCCAGTGATCTTTATGATGGAGGTTAAGCAACCTAGTGGAATGTTAACATTTCTATCAAGATTTTAACTGAAGAACCATTGACGAATCTTCTACAGAGCCTGAAGAGGACCCTGATGTTTGCACTGTATCTGTTTCAGTTGCGTTCAATGATTCCTCTTTTGTTGTAAGTTTATAGTGTTGTGTTTTTCAAACCTGAAGGACTTTAAATGGAACAGTCACATTGAGCATACTGTATAATTTTCCTTCAAAGCCACTCCTGCTGTCTAGTTACTGTTTTGATAAGAATGTGTGTGTGTGTGTGTGTGTGTGTGTGTGTGTGTAATATTGAGAATCATTCACTCAAAATCAACTGAGACCTCAGGCTTTTGCACACAGGTTGATTCTCTGAGTCATCAGGCCTTTTCATTGGATCCAAAGGATGCTGTGGAAGGTCTTAGCAAATAATAAAGTAGAATATAGGATCTGATTCTCAGCTTAGATTTCAATCAAATCATGGCACTGGTTTGTTAGGGTTGCCAATACCACAGATTGGGTAGCTTAGACAACAGAAATTTATGTTCTCTCAATTCTGGGAGCTAGAAGTTCAAGATCAAGTATTATCAGGTTTTGTTTCTTATGAGGCCTGTCTCCTTGGCTTGCAGATGTCCTGCTTCTTGGTGAGTCTTCACACAGTCTTTCCTCTGTGTGTGCCCCCTACCTCCCCATCCCTGGTGTCTTTCTGTGTGTCCTGATCTTCTCCTTCTATGAAGACACTAGTCCATTGGATGAGGGCCAATCTTAAAGGTCTCATTGTAACTTAATTACCTCTTTAAAAAGCCCCATCTCCAAATACAGTCACATTCTAAGATATTGGGGGCTAAGCCTTCAACATAAATATTTTCAGGGGACACAAACAGTCCATAGCACTCCACCCTTAGAACCCTCAAAATTCATGCCCTTCTAATAAGCAAAATGCATTCACCCCCATCCAAACAGCCCCCATACTTCACCCATTCCAACATCAAAATCTAAGTCAAAAATCTTTTCTATATATCATCTAAATCAGGTATGAGTGAGACTCAAGATATGATTTATCCTGAGGCAAAATTCTTTCCAGCTGTAAATCTGTCAAAACAGACAAGTTATCTGCTTTCAAAATACAATGTTGAGAGAGGCATGGGACATACATTCTCCTTCCAAGTGAGGGAGGGAAATCAGAAAGAAGAACGAGATCATGGGTTTCAAGCCAACACAAGATTGTGCAAGGAAAATTTCATTAGATTTTAAGGCTGGAGAATAATCCTTTTTGGCTTGATGTTGTCTTTCAGGCTGACCCACTAGGGTGGCAGCATTGTCCCTGAGACCCTTGGCACCAGTCCTGGCCCTGAGGTCTTGAGTGGGCAGCCTATTCTGCTGAAACTCAGGAGCTGGCTCTACCCTCCAAACCCAAATAGGAGACAGTTACTCCCGGACTCCCCCGACACCTGTGACTTCTGGGACTCTGATGGTAGTGGCAGCCTTGCTGATCTCTGAATCCCCTTTGGGATCATTCTTCCTTTTTCTCAAAGGATAATGCATGTCTGCTGTGGCATTGCTTTATTGTACTGTCCTGTGGGATCTCAGAAGTCCAGAAGTCTTCCTTCATTTTGTACCATCTCTGTCCCCTTCAGTCAGAGCTGTCAAAGTTTCTGCGAGATTATTGAATAGACCATGAGTCACACTCCTACTAATCTCTTTATCAAATGGTTATCCAGCCACATTTTGGGTGTTCTCTCCAGAACATATTTTTTTATTTTTATTTTTTTGCAATATGGATAGGCTGAGAATTTTCCAAATTTTCAAGTTCTGGTTTCTTTTTGCTTAACAATTCCTTCCTCAATTTATCTCTTTCCTCCCTCATTTTACTATGAGCAGCAAAGAGAAACTAGGCCATACCTTCAACACTTTGTTTAGACATCTACACTGCTAAATATCCAAGTTCATCACTCACAAGTTCTACCTTCCACAAAACACTAGAACACAATTTGGCCAAATTCTTTTCCACTTTATGGTAACGAGTGCCTTTCCTTCAGTGTTCAATAACTTGTTTCTCATTTGCATCTGCGATCTCACCAAAAGTACCTTTAGTGTCATGCTTCTACCAACAATCTCTTTAAGGCAATCTAGACTTTTTATAACATTTGAATAAACTCTTTCAGCCTCTAACTATTATCTTATTCAAAGCACTTCCACATTTTTAGGTTTTTGTTACAGCAGCAGGCTGTTTCACTGTACCAAAATCTATGTAGGTTGCCAAGGCTGCCATGGCAAAATGCCACAAACTGCGCTGGTGGCTTAAGCAATAGAAACTCATTTCTTCACAGTTCTGGAGGCTGTAAGTCTAAGATGAAGGTATTGACAGGTTTGGTTTCTTCTGAGTCCTCTCTCCTTGGCTTGCAGATGGCCATTTTCTGTGTCCCCACATGATCATTCCTCTGTATGTATCCCCCAAGTGTCTCTCTGTTTGTCCTAACCTCTTCTTCCTATGAAGTCACCAGTCCTATTGGATTAGGGCCCACCCAAATGCCCTCATTTTTACTTAATTACCACTTTAAAAGCCCTCTCTCCAAATACAGTCACATTTTGAGGTATTGGAGGTAAGGCTTCAATGTATATATTTTGGGGGGACACACTTCAGCCCATTAGAAATCCCTATATCTTTTGGGGAGAAATACGTAAGCAAAATTCCCATGGTTTATAACTCTTTTTCTATTTCAAATATCATTCAATAAATGCTTGCTGGGTGCTGTTTAAATTTGCAATGGTCCTACCTGATCTCCAGTCCCAAGGTGACAATAGGAAACAGGAGAACAAAATGTGAGTGACTCACTTTCCACCAGCTGGTCTGCAATTTCAGCCTTTCCAATTACATTCTCCTTTATAACTCAAAAGTGGGGGGCAGTGACTTGGGGTGTGTCACAATCACCATATTCCAATTCAAGTGGTATCTTGGCACTCTGACAAAGGCTGTAATTATTTCTGAAACTTTTCCCAGTGCTGCTGGGACATTGTTTACTCTACAGCCAAAATAGCTACTGATTGGATTCCCATTTCTCTTTTTCTGCTTCAACTGTCTCAGAATCAGTGATATAGGGTGTATTAGTTTCCTAGGGCTACCTTAACAAATTACCATACACTGAGTGACTTAAAACAAGAGAAATTTATTCTCTCACAGTTCTGGATGCTAGAAGTCTGAAATAAAAGTTTCGGCAAGGTTGGTTCTTCCTAGAGGCTCTGGGGAAGAATCCTCCTTTGGCTCTTCCTACTTTGCAGTGGTGATTTTCAATCTTTGGTGCTCCTGGGCTTATAGCTACATCACTTCAGTTTCTGCTTCTGCATCACATCGCATGCTTCATATGTTTATTTGTGTCCCTGTGTCTTCATATGACCTTCTTATAAGGATAACAGTCACTGGAGATAGGGTCCACTCTAATCCAGCATGGCCTCATTTTAACTTGATCACATCTTCAAAAGCTCTATTTCCAGCTAAGATCACAGTTGGAGCTACCAGGGGTTAGGACATCCTTGTATATGTTGGGTGGATAAAATTACACCCACAATGCAAAGCAATGCCCTTTCTGTCCCTTTTCCTTCCCTGTTAATATTACTAGAGATGGTTGTTGAACTCAAAATTTTACTATTATGTCAAGCTCTTCCATTCTTTGTGCAATAGGATTGACAGGACATGGTGATTGAGTTTAAAAAGGTAGAGATTGAAAAGTGAAAAGTCAGGGCTGAGTGTGGTGGCTAACGCCTGCAATCCTAGCACTTTGGAAAGTAAAGGCAGGAAGCACATTTAGACTCAGGAGTTTGAGACTGAGCAACATAGTATGACCCCACCTCTAAAAAAATAGCTAGTTATGGTGGTGTGCACCTGTAGTCCCAGTTACTTGGGAGGCTGAGGTGAGAGGAGTGCTGCAGTCCAGGAGTCTGAGGTTGCAGTAAGCTATGATTGGGCTACTATATTGTAGCCTGAGTGACAGAGTGAGATTCAGTCTCAAAAAAAAAAAAGCAAGCATCAGATGATTTCAAGTTATGGTGACGACCCAGAAAGCAATCTCTGACACAGGCTTGAAAAATGACCATATGCAGGGTACATATGTAAGGCTCTCTCTCTAACAACTCCTACATTCAAGCAATGCATTATCCTAGGGCTAAGCGGCTCTTGCCTTCAACTACAAAATTCAAATTACTATGGTCTACTAAATTCCTAAATGAACTACCCCTATCTACCTCTCCATACTCAGTTCTTTTCCTCTGTGACAAATTGCTTGCTGTACAGAATATACATTTTCTTTTTCTTTCTTAGTGAAAAGGGGAACCAGTTTTTGGCTTCCTCCTGGGATTTCCCAGCCTCTCTTCCACTTAGGTTAATCATTTGGCATTTTTTTGGTAAATGGAATACATCAAAGTATTGTGTTCACTTCCAGGAAGTGCCCTTAAAAGGAGTGCGGTGGATTCTTTGTTCCCCCTTCCACCTGCCCATGGCTGAAATTCAGTTGTGAGGGGCAGGGTTCACATGCCCATTTTAGATCATAAGGAAGATGATGAAGCCACATTGTGGAAATAACCTGGATCTGATGGCTTTGTGAAGCATTCCTTCCAATTCTAGACTAACGATTAGTATTTAAGGTACTGTTACTTTGGAATTTTTGTTATTTGAAGCTTACTCAAATCCTAACTGAATTTCTCATACTGACTTCCTTCGTTTACATTGGTTTTGAAAATGCCAAGTACAATTCTAACTCAGGAATTTGTACTTGCTGTTACCTTTGCCTGAAGAATCTTTTCCCAATTTTTGTGGCTGTGTGCCTGTTGCCAGCCTCGAGTTTGATCGTCTGCCACCCAAGAACCAAACACAAGAGGCGAGTGTTGGTGAGGGAAACACGGTTTATTCAAGTGCTAACAGCCTGAGGAGATGGTGGACTGTTGTCTCAGAGACCATCTCTTCTCTGCTTACTGAGCAACTTATAAAGGCAGGAGGTAAAGGTGGCAGAGAGCAAGCTTTGTCCAAGTCATCATGATTTGCTCGGTGTTTATCAACAAACAACAGGTCATCTGGTGGATCTTGTCATCAGTAATCTGCAGTTGCCCTATTCTGGACTTTTGATCTTGATCTGTTTTTCTTCAAGGTCATTTTCTAATCTTGCGCCTGGTAGCTGTGTAAGCAAGCAGCAGGTTAATTCTTAACTTCTAAGACAGAACAAGTTGAATGCGTACTGGAGCAAAATTGTTTCCTTTTAGCCAGGCTAGCATTATGTCTGGATAGCCCTCGGGGTGCTCTTACAGTGTGCTCCTGGTCTTCTTTCTGGCCTTGCTCATATATCACCTCTTGAAAGAGGCTTTGGCTCCTGTCACTGACCCCACCTTCATTGTGATTCCAAACTCTCCGCATCTCTCCTTGTTTGCTTTGGTGCTCTCTCTCACTTCCTGAAGATTCCTCATTTGTCTACTTGCTCGTCAGTTTCTTGCATGGGATGTCGTCTTCCTCACCTGGTTGATATTTTTTATCATTTCATTCCTAGGGCTTAGAACAAAGTGTGACCGTTAGCACCCAAATATGTATGGAATAAATGGATGAAGTCTTCTCCTGGGTCCTCTCCCAGCTTGAGAAGGGTACAAGATCTTTATTAGCTTTTTCTTCTTTGTTTCCTTCACTGTTTGCTACATAACAGAAGATTTTGGAATATAAATTGAGATTTTGGCTTTGTACTCTTCTTTCCTGAGCTGTCTTTGCATGAGCAAACAAACAAAAATGATTCACAAAATTATTTTTACAATTTAAAAAGAAATAATACTTAATTTTGCCTAATAACACATTCATTCAATAGAATATTCTGGCTTTAGTGCAGAATTAGGTATATATATTTCTAAATAATTGTCTTTTAGGTTATATTTAAAATATTTGAAATTGCTTGTGCATCAATATTCAGACCCTGTTTAGTTAGGCTTCCAACTGGAAAATATGAAATTTCTATCCATAAAGCTATGTTTAATGGAGATATAATCAGCAGGATGAAGCACAGAGAGCTTGCCCTTTGGGTCAAACCTGAGTTTAGCTGTTGGCTCTGCTTTCACTGGTTATGTGGGCATGGGCAAGTTCCTGGTCTTCCCTGAGCCTCTTTCTTTATCCCTCTAATGGGGAAGATGATCACTTCTTTGCAGAGTTGTTGTTAGAATTAGAAGAGATTATGCATATCAAAAGCGCAGTGTGAACGCAGTCATTGTTAATCCCCTTTTCTCTGTTAAGAGAAAATTGCTCAACAAAAACAAAAACAAACAAAAAAGAGCTTTTTTTTTAACCCTTTTTATTGTGAAATATAAAGCATATAGAAAAATACTTAAGACACAGCTATACAGTTTAATGGATTAAATATAAGTCAATAGGTTAATATATTGAATACCATGTCCAAAATTTAAACATCAATAGTGCCCCCAAATCCTGTCTTCTGAAGGCCTTTTTTCAATCACAGTCTTCTTATCAGATTAAAGTTTGAAACGTCAGTTCTTAGCATGCTCATGGCTGAAGAATGATCAGACCCACCAAAGTAAGGCAAGAGTGAAAATGAAAATTACTGAGGAGAGAAAGATAGGATTACAGGGCAAGAGCAAGATATAGATTTATAGAGCATGATACATATGTCACAGATGGCGACCAGACCCACTGTCACAGCAAAGTGAGAGCGAAAGGAAGGGGCCAAAAGAGACTGGTTATGGTCTACATCTTGTTTTATAGTGCCCAGTTTGGGACCTCCCTGGTGGCTCACACTTCACTTTGATTGGACAGTTGGGAGTTGCATTACTACGTACGCAGGTTGTTCTAGGTGAATTTTTGGGCTCTATGGTACCTATGCTGCTTAGCCTGTGGGCTGAAGAGTCCTCTGCATTCTTTTGCAGCTGGCGTGCTAAGTTCTAATTGGCAGACTGTAGAGTGTTTCCTCCTTCCCCAGGTATGGCAGTAGCTCAGGGCAGGATCAAGGTGCAGCAGGACCAAGATGCGGGCCTGAGGCCCACCCTTGTCCTTCTTCCCAGGTGGAGCAATTGCACCAAGGCAAAGTGCCCACTTTCATCCCTAGGAGACCTGGAATCCCTTGCTAACTACCTAACACTCTCTCTCCCCAAAGTGTAAACACTATTTTGACTTCCTTGGTAATCTTACCCTTCCTCTTCTGAGAGTTTAAAACCTAAGAATGCAAGTCTCAACACTATAATTTACTTTCACATGTTCTGGATATCATAGAAACATAATCAGATAATATTAATATATATTGTTTGGTGTCTGATTTCTTTTACTCAAAATTGCATATTTGGAAGTTTATCCATATTTCTGCAAATGTCTGTAGTTACTCCTTTGAGTTGCAATTTAGTATCCAAAATTACTAATATAATTACAATTTATCTAGTCTATTCTTGATGGACATTTTTTCCCAATGTGCGGTTATTATGAATAACACTACTATTCTTATTCTTATGCATGTCTCTTGGAGCACATGTGCACTCATTTCTTTAGGGTATATCCCTACGAGTGACTATGCATATCATGGAATTTGCTAATCCTAAAATGTTTCCAAACTGGCTTTCACAATTTGTACTCTCACCAGCAGTGCAGGAGAGTTCCTCTTGTTTAATTCCTCACCATGATTTCCTTTTTCACAATAAAGTTTGTGAACAGCAAATTGGCTTTCTTTATTTTGAAAACAAAACAACAACAAAAAAAGAGGCTAGGAAAGTAAGTCACTTAAGGAAAACAAAAACAGTGTCGTTTCATTGAAATGAATTTAAGAAATGAGACATAATACCTGCTTGTGTTATAAAAAGATAATCATCCTTGCCCCTTCCTTCTTCCCTGGGGTGTGAGGAGACCCAGCATATCTGATTACCTTCAATACCCCAGGGCAGTAATTATTCCGTGTAACAGCATCAAGGCACTCAGAGTGTTGTTATCAAATTCCTCTTAGCACTATAGCTAAACACATTAAGTGAGGACTTTGTCAACTATGAGGTCCGCGGGGATTAATCTGCCCTTTCTCAGAACATAACTGACAGTTGGAATGTTTTTGGAATCTATTTTACATTATTTTCCTCAAGGGTCCAGGAAGAATTTCTTATTACAGGGAGACCAAAAATATAGAATAGAGGGTTTCATTAACTGACAAAGGAAACTGAAATCCATAGACATGTCTCCAAAAGGATGGCTAGAGAAGATTAAAAATAAAAAAAAAAAAGAATTTCTATTGTATTTACATTCCTAGAGTTTAAATGCTCCCTTAAACTTATGCAAAGATCTCCATCAGTGTTTTTCTCTGAACAATGCTGGCTTAGGGATGACCTGAAGGCAGAATGTTGAAAGGTATATGAACTTATGTATTCAAATATTTCCATTTATGTCCCTATTATAATTACAATATGTAATCTTATATTTCCTTCATGCCTTCTAATTAACAAGCCATTTTTTTCCTGGATTCATTCAATTTTCTTCTCTGAGAAAATTTTCACTTATACAGAATCTGTTTTGTCCTTAATTTAGTATGTATAGCTTTATGATTGTGAAAATATTAATAATAGATACCATTTATTGAGCTTTAACTAGTCACTGATATTTTGCATACTGTTTGGCATTGACTGTCTTAATTTCTTACATCAACCCAAGCAGATAGGCATAATTATTTCCATTGTTCAAATCAAGAGACAAAGCTCAGAGAGTTTGAAGATAACTTGGTCTAGATCAGTGGCCCCCAACCTTTTTGGCATCAAGGACTGATTTCATGAAAGACAATATTTCTACGTTTCCACCAGACAGTGGGGGAGGTGGAGCTCAGATGGTGAGGTGAACAATGGGGTGAGGCTATAAATACAGATGAAGCTTAGCTTAGCTGGCTAGCTCACCTCCTGCTGTGGCACCCCCCAACCCATTTTCATGTAAGACAATTTTTCCACAGACTAGGGATGAGGGGTGGTGGTGTTGGGGGTGTCGGCAAAGCTCTGCAGCCCGGTTCCTAATAGGCTGTGGACCAGTCTGTGGCCCGGGGATTGGGGACCACAGGGATAGATCACACAGCTAGATGTACAATTATATCTATCTGAATCCTAAGACAGCACTTGTTCTACTACATTCCACTGGCTCCCTGAAATGCTTATTTTCCTTGGTATTTCACACTGGGAGCAACACTGGCATTTGGGGTATGTGATCCTTGCTCATTCAGAAATGTTCCATGCATTACAAAGTGTTAACATCAAGACTCCCATCACACTTCTAATTCTTGCAGGTGTTACCTCCCAAAACAGAGGGGTTCATTTCACTTGGTAAGTATCAAGTCAATAGACATGGCCAAGTTGGTTATAGCAAGAGGATTTTTATTACTTGGCACAATAAGGAGCACATTGGGGATAGTTCCCAGTGCAAGGTGTCCCAGAACAAGGGGTTTGGGCTGGTTTTATAGTCAGAGGGTAAAGAGATGTGATCTGATAGGATCTTGCATTTGGTTGATGTCAGAAAATGTACTCCAACTGGATGCTGTCATGGGGTGATGTCAGGGCTGAATCTGATTGGATCCTGGATCCTGTCATGTGGTGTCTGCTTCTTAGTCCCCACTCCTCGGTCTCAGCACTTAGGTTCCATCCATGGTCGCATTCTTGGTTCATCTGGGCATGCTCAGGTTACTTGACCTTTAACCTGAGAGCCCATGGCAACTGAGAAACAACCCACAATTTTGTAACATAAATGTTGAGCCAGATTGGTCTGATGTAGTTACACAGGGACATGGGTGGTGATGGACTTATTACCCATGATTCATAGTAGACCAAAGTGGTCCAATAGGACCATGAACCTATTATTTCTGGACCCATCTGTTTCCCTTACAAGCTTGTGAGCCCTTCAGTGGCAGTGACCCTGTATAGGCATGTTATCCCTTTAAATGCTTATATACAAAGAAAATGCAATGAACATTTCTTGAATAGTTACTGACTATTAATATTGAAAGAAACAAAACAAAACAAAACACTGTCAAGATAAGAGACTTCCTCAAAGTTATACAACTAATGCTGAGCTGAGCCTCCACTCAGCTACCTTTAGAGAAGAAAAGATTATGGAGAAAATTGTTTGAGAAGACTTACCTATGTGAGGTGTTCTTCTGTCACAAAATAATAAAGTTTACATTGCCATAATCTTGGCCCATGGTGTTAGGATCTTAATTTTCTGCTTCTTCCTCTTTCGTTCTTGTTTTGTTTTTATTTTTAGCTCTTAGTGAATACAACATACTGGGCACGGTTTGAACTGTGAATTGTGTTTATGTATTATCTTATCTAACAATTCAATGAGATTAATCTCTACATTTATAGAGGAGGACATTAAGGTTCAACCTGGTAAGGGGCAGAGCCAGAATTTGAATTCACATTTGTCTGACAATAGAGCTCATCTTCCTTGAAATTGAATTGTAGTTTTGGGGTCCTTGAAGAACTAAATGTCCCAAAGGAGTACCCCCATGTAACCTGGATATGTTTTAGCACTATTGCTTCAAAGGGTGACCTTCAGCTGATACTATTTTAAGGACCCAGATCTAATTTGGAAACAGCTCTTTGAAGTTCGAGAAGAGATTGTCCATATGTGGTAGGTTGTTGGAGAACCAAGCAGTCTCTTGGGGCACAGACAGGTTGACAGTCTGTCTGCCTAATGAGCAGTGATGATGTCAAAGGAAGAGTCTCCCTAAAGCCAACAAGAAGTAAACCTCCCATAGCTCTGGGTACAGGTGATATACTTTGCCCACAGCAGGAGTGTAGCAGTCTGCAAACAGTGAGACACCTCCTAGAGTCATGGAATCCCAGCACTTGGATTGGTTCTGAATTTCCTTCTCTGTGGAGTCTGCTCAGGTCTTATCCCTCATTGCTGAGTCTACCAACTAATTTCTACTTTCTCATGTTCCACGCAACTGTCCACCTTATCTAAAACATGATGGATCTTCTTTTATGATTGGAGGTAGGAAATTTTTCTCTTTCTGATCACTTCTCTTTGTTTTTCTGTTTGTGTATTGTAAATCTTTTCTATTTGTTCTATTCCTTTGACTTCCTCTTTTCTTTTAGTATTTCTGATGCCATCACTTCCCTGATACAAGGAATGCCCAAGTTACTGAGTGGAGAAAGGAGTACAGAGGTAGCAGGAAATAACCTGCAAATAAGCACAGAATGATAAATACTGCAACAGTAATATATCAATTGTCAACCCAAATAAATTACTAAGGAAAAAAATATCAATGGAGGTTTATTAAGCCAAGATTTTGAGGACATGTCTTGGAAAAAACACAAACCACAGACAAGCTGTGGCTGTTTTTTTATGAAGGGGAGGTTGGAATCCTCAGCATTTTAAAGGCATACAGAGAGCAATCACAGCAACAAAAATAAATAAATGGGGCCTGATCAAGTTAGAAAGCTTCTGCACAGCCAAGGAAACCATCGCTAGAGTGAATAGACAAACTAGAAAATGGGAGAAAATATTTACATGCTATACATCTGATAAAGGACTGATAACTAGAATATATATAGAAATCAGGAAAATCGGTAAGAAAAAAAATCAAATAACCCCATTAAAAAGTGTGCAAAGGACATGAACAGAAACTTTTCAAAAGAAGACAGATTAATGGCCAAAAAATATATGAAAAAATGCCCAACATCTCTAATCATCAGGAAAATGCAAATGGAAATCACAACAAGATTATCACTTAATTCCAAGGAGAATGGATTTTATCAAAAAGTCCCAAAACAACAAATGGTGACATGGATGCAGAGACATAGAAACACTCATTCATACATTCCTGGTGGGACTGCAAACTAGGACAACCTCTATGGAAAGTAATATAGAGATACCTCAAAGAACTAAAAGTAGAACTGCCATTTGATCCAGCAATCCCACTACTGGATATCTACCTAAATGAAAAATAGTCGTTTTATAAAAAAAGACATT
>CAUYSK010039370.1:0-14816 GCA_963575035.1 Avahi laniger | reverse complement strand
ATATTTTCTTTTATGTTTGTTTGAAATCATACATAATAAGAGTTTTAAAGACTATTATTACCTTAGGATAAAATTGAGCAGGGCAAGTAGATTATAAATACCAGAGAAAAAGCAACAATTTGTAACTATAAAATCAAGCTTTTAAATGATGATATATGGATATCAAAACACAAGTTCTTAAGAAGCCATGGATATATTTATAAGAATGATATACTGTTTTATTTAATATGACAATAAACTTGTTAAAGCTTTTGGAAAAAATTAGAATATATAATATGATAATATAGATTTTTCAAATTTCTTTTAAGAGTAATGTGAGCAAAAGTTTGTCCACTCAATTGCATAAAAATCATTGTTAAAAATGCAGATCTACAATTCGCAATCAGATATTCTAATTCAATGGCTCTAAGCTCAGGGTTTATGAATCTGTGCTCTTAAAACACCTCCAGGTAACCTCTCAACTAGTGTTCTTTTAATAAAATACTGAAAAATGGCCCTTCTGTAAGCACCTGCATTGCCCTCTCAAACTTTCTTCTGCAACAAATAGAGTTATTTGCTTTAAGCCTAGAAAATCACACATCTTAGCACTTGTCCCAGTCCAGATATACACTTTCCTTAGTTCTCAATACCCTGAGACCCCTTTCCAGAGACCTCAAAGTCTGTTAGGATGTTAAAAAAAAAAATCCCCCAATTTGAGCTGATTCCATTTACCTCACTTTCTTCTATAATTAAAGGGCATGGCTGAGAAAATGTTCTCTTTGTGCTCTAATAGATTTCTTCCTGAATGGTTAATAAAGAAGCTTGACATATGTCAATTCCAATATTATAGAAATATAGATTGCTTGTATTAGTTCGATCACTCTAAAATACTTAGGTTTAAATCCCAATAAATCTGCACGATATACTGAAACATAAATCATCAATTAAGTATTTATATGCTAACACAGTATCTGGAAAATATTACATTTGTTTTATTTTGGATTTGCTCATAGAGAGTGGGGAAAATAAAAGTACAATTATATTCATAACTCAAAAGTTGTATTTTATATATTATAAAATGCAAATCTTTGAGCCCAATCAAAAATTCCAATTTAATTATTTTCATAAGATTCCTAGTTTTACTACTATGAATGAATCTGAGATCTAATTATCCATCCTCTCATCTGTCTGAATGACAATGTCAGACTTACAAAGGATGACGATCATCATTATTAATCTTGCTTAAGCCACCTACTTATTGACGGAAGAGTCAAAAAACCATGTCACTGTCTCATGCTCTATTGACTGGGGGATTAGAGGTCAGAGCAGAAGGAAACAGTGATGTACTAGCAAGAATCAAGAGGTCTAGAAAATAAACTGTCACTCATGAAATCTCATGGAGCAGCTTCCGTGTCTGTAGAACTGAGCAAAAAAATGGGGTAGGTAACATGGAGAAAGAAACCACGATTCTACCTTCAAAAAAAATACTAGCAGTTTGATATTATAGATAGGATATACATCATCTCCATTTCCATTTGCTCACTTCTTGATTTTAGTAACTTCCTCACAGTTCTTCCTACCACCTTTTTTCTGTCCCCACATTCATTCTACATATTGATGATAATCTTCCGAAAGCCATTTCTTTGTTATTGTCGCTGTAATGAAAATCTCCAGCATGTTTCCATTTAGCTATTAATTGAAACTTAAATTGCTTATGTTAGCAAGCAAGACTCCTCATGAAATCAATCCTAATTCGTTCATCAATATCCTTCCCCACCACTTTTGAGCTGAAGCTTTTTGCTTTAGCCAGGCTTGGATAAACTTTTCAAACTTCACACAGCTCACTTAGAATGGTATGTCTTTTTATCATCGGCCTCTCAAGAGTCAGTTCAATGCAGTGTCTTCTTTGACGCTTTCTCAGGTCACACCATCCTGGAAAGATTTATCCCTTTGACAACCTCTTACATGGCTCTGTGGTGCCACTGATATAACAGGTGCCACATGGTGTCTTTTACTGTAGCACTTGGTGTAGATGCACTGACACAGTCTTAGGGTATGTTTGGAAAGAACCTGTAACAGTCCTGCTCTTGAAGGATCATTAATCATTTGAGAAAAGAAGAAGTTAGTGGGAGCTCAAGAAAGGATGCAGCGGCAGAAATGGCAAAGGCATGTGTACTCACCAGTGAACAGAAACCCTTGTTCTCATGAGGCAACTGGTAGCAGAAATAAAGCTAAATGCAATCAGATATCTTCTGTGAGCTTCAATTTCATCAACTGTAAAATGAATGAAGCAATATTCTGATTATTAAATATGAGACCATATTGTAAAGAATGGAGCATAGTTACTAACACACAGTAAATACCATTAGCTCCTAGTTTCCTTTTCCTCCCATAATCTTCTCCCCTAAATTATATTTCCCTAACTAAATCAATTTGCATGATTTAGTACTACTAAGAGTTTGGAGAATACCACAGTGTTTTTTTTTCCTCCAAAGGTAGAAAGATTACTATACTGAAATTAGGTAAAACCTGTATTCTAGCCTTCTTTTAGCTGAAATTATGATCCTTAAGAAGTTAATTCACTTCTCTATCACTCATTTTGTTCAACTCTGAAGTAAGAATGTTAGATTAGATGTCTTTTAACTTTTCATCTATAGCATTCCATGACATTCTCACAGGTTATTTTCCATGGAGAAAATTATTTCACTGTGAAACACAAGTGGCCTTGTGCAAATCAAAGATACTGCCAAAGAAATTTTCATGTTTCTGAATTCAGTCTATTTTCTTCTTGAACACAAGCATGGAGAAGAAAATGATAATTATTCTGATACAGAAATGGGTAGATTTTCTGTGAATCCAAGGAAGATCAAACTTCAAGACCCTGCTCTGGTGTGGGTCCCTCCCAAGTTGCAAGGTATTTTTGATCTTTGTGGGAATCAATGGTCTAAGTTTGTAATTCACTGTGCATTTTTTCTTAATTTTAGATAAATATTAAAATATGTACCCTAATTATTTACCTGTAATTTTTTATTATTTTTTCTAAAAAAGCCATCCAACATTTTAAAGATCCAGGCCCACCAAAAATGTATCTGTCCTGTCTGGTTAGGTCCTGGCCAACTTGGTTTTTTTGTTTAAATGCATTATTAGGAGTGCAAATAAATAGTGAAAATAAAATTTCATGATTCACTGAAATATCTATGAATATTTATAAGACATATTAAATTTTCAAATAGTTAAAATGAAAAAAACATTGGAAACAAAAGCTATATATTTTGTCTTAAGTGGTATGGAGTAACGTAAAATTTAGCTTGTATGGGATTAGTTTTTTGTAAATACCTGTTTATTTTGTCATATTTTTGCAGTAATAATTATTAAGTATTATTTATTTTCAGTTCCTTAACAAAAAAAAACTCTTAAAATATTTGAATGAATGAGGGATGATGTTTAGAACTTTTTATTTCATTATCCCAACAAACATCTTTCTACACCCAATTTAACATTTTTAATTGATGGTCAACTGGCAATCGTGACATAGTTCTCTTTAACTGCACATGTGAAAATTTGACCGACAAAAAAAATATGATTAATATGAAATTCAGATTGGGAAGAACACATTAGATCATAGTTTCATTGGCAGGTTTTTTTCTTTTTACTAGACCACAAGTAAAGATACATCTTATAAACAATGACATCTTTACTGAAATGAAATATGGTATAAAATATTTCAGAGGGAATATTTGATACTTGAAGAATCATGAATAGTGATTGGCAGACAGAAACTTAAATGGAGTTTTTCTCTTTTTAGTGTTTCTGCAAACAGAACTAAGAGAGGAAACCTGGGAACAAAACTAGTCTAGCAGGGCACAAAGTAAGGTGTTGTTAAGAAGCATGTGCACTGGATTTTAATTTTTGTGAAAAGACCTGATGGCCTTGGCCCCTTGACATCATTGGTCCTGCTCTGCACTTTCCTCTCTCCGTCTATCTTAATCTTCACTTATCCAGTCCAATAAAAGTTTATGCTAAATTACTCTAGAAAAGTGTAATAATCCCCATAAATGTCGTTCAAATGTCAATTTATTTGTAAAGATGCATAAAGGAAATTTCTTGTCTTTTCGTGATGCTGATTACTTATTGTCTAGGTCTTTACATGAAAACAAAGGTCGGGGGACTTCCTTAAGAGTCAGAGAGAGCAATATTCCCTCCATGGATTCGAAGTTTCCAGAAATGTCATGTCTTTCATGTAAGCTACACATTGCCTATTTTTGGATTTAACCAAAAAGTCTATATGTGAACTGAATATCAACCTGAATAGCACAGGGGCCATAATCTCATTAGTCGATAGTATAGTCTGAGTATATTAAGTTTGTAATGTCAGTATCAATTACACTGACAATAAGTAGATGGTAGAATAATGATAAAACAGTTAACTCAATATCATGGAAATTATGATCAATTTCTCAAAAATATCAAGCCAAATAGAGTAGTTGAATATGTGTATCGAACAAATGTTTTCAAATATCCCTATTTGATTGTTGACATTTGTGTATACAATGTTTATTGTTTTGAAAAATGGTTTAAAGTGTCAGGGTTTCACAATGACAAGATATAGCATGCTCCAAAATCAGACATCTGAACATAATTTACTTAAGAGGATTGATTTATTCTATGGAGACTTCTAGATATGTCTCAGATGTCATTGAAATATTTAAAAATTTCTGGGTAAAATCATTTTAAATTTAAAATAAATATGGCTAGTAAATTGTGTCATTTCCTCTAATCACTTCTCAGAGTGTGTACTGCAGAAGAAACACATACATGATAATTCATAAGGAAACACATTGTTCTTTCTCCTCGGATCTCTGCAAAGGTGAAATGTTTGCATTTATTTTAGAGAACAGTTTTTCTATTTCAATTGACCTAGTTTTACTGTTTCGACACCTATTGTCTAGTTTATAATTCATTTGTATGTTATCCTTAGACAAGATAATTTTAGCCTTCTTGATTGTTGCTGTATATGTGGGAAATGGACTTCTTGATTATTTAAGAGATAGAGTTTTTAGAAATGTTTTTCAAGATTCAAATGGACACATTTTCCTCATGAACAGAATAAATTACAGAGATGTTTATATGCAAGTTTATATCTTTGCTCGTCTTGTTTATTTAGTATAGTAGTCATAATATAGTCAAGTCAACCAACTACAGCCATTTATCTAACAAAGGTGATCACATAATAAACAATAAATGCTTAGATGCTAGAAATTAATCAAAATTGAAATGAATATTAACTCTAATCTTATGCAACTGTGTAACTATGGATTTATGAGATGGTTATTTTAAAATGCAGTTGACCTTTGAACAAGGCAGGGGTTGAGGGTACCCACCCTCCCTTACAGTTGAAAATCAACGTATCACTTTTGACTCCCCCAAAACTTTACTACTAACAGCCTACTGTTGACTAGAAGCCTTACAAATAACAAAAACAGTCAAGTAACATATATTTTGTACCTTGTGTGTATTATATACTGTATTGTTACAATAAAGTAAGCTAGAGACAAGAAAATGTTATTAAGAAAATAACAAGGAAGAGAAAATATATTCACTATTCATTAAGTGGAAGTTAATTATCATAAAGGTCTTTATCGTCATCGTTGTCATGGTGAATAGGAGGAGGAGAAAGAGGAGGGGTTGATCTTGCTGTTTCTGCTGTGGCAGCGACAGAAGAAAACCTACATGTAAGTGAAACCATGCAGTTCAAACCCACGTTGTTCAAGAATTAAATATAAATACAACTGTTTTAAAAAGCATTCCTTTTTAGACACAAATTTCTTTAGCAGGATGAAAATTCATTCCTGAAGTTATCCACAAATTCTGTTCTCCTTGATCCCAAGGTCTAGAACTGTGGAGGATTCACTTTAGTGATATAGAAATGTAATAGAAAATATTAAGGGGATAGGCCAACCGCGGTGGCTCACGCCTGTAATCCTAGCACTATGGGAAGCTGAGGCGCTAGTGTTGCTTGAGCTCAGGAGTTCGAGACCAGCCTGAGCAAGAGCGAGACCCATCTCTACTAAAAATGAAAAAAAAATTAGCTGGGTGTGGTAGTGTGTACCTGTAGTCCCGGCTACTCGGGAAGCTGAGGCAGGAGGATGACTTGAGCCCAGGAGTTTGAGGTTTTTGTGAGCTATGCTGATGCCAGGCCACTCTAGCCCAGGCAACAGAGGGAGACTAAGTATCAAAAAAAAAAAAAAAAAAAAGAGAGAAAGAAAATATTAACTGGATAATATGAAACGATTGCCTGTTCTTGAACTCAGCAGGTCTACGTTATGTCTGCTTCCCTGTTTATTTTTTGACAAAGTATTTAAAATTTGATGGTACTTTGTGTTTAGAATTTCATTACTTTCTGGATTCATAGTAAAATTTATAACATCCATAAGAAAAAAAAAAACTCATTGAAGTACATGTCCTGGTTACCTCCAAATACCAAAATTGTGACTCAGATATTATGCGGCTTTCACATTGCCAAACTATCTACTTTAGACAAAACTTTTTGATAGGAAATACAATGAGTAAATTATAAAACTTAAGTGAATTTTTGCAAATCATTGAAACTTTACTCTCAAATGAGAACTATATATTTTTACTAAACACACTTGGAAATAATAAAGTTCAATGTTTATAGAATGACTTTCGATGTCAAATTTATTTTTCCCACCATGAATAAAAACATAATTCATAAACAGTGTGATAAGGAGAATATTTCTACATTCTTGGCATAAATTTTTCTTCCAGAAGTTTCTCAAAACCTAGCAGACTGTTCTATATTGATTTTTCCCTTCACATTTCGTGTTCTGTAGACATGTTTACTAATCAAAAAATGTTCTTAATTTTTGCATAGAAACTTGCCTAGAGCACAGTGTTCTGATTGATATTGTTATCTACTGAAATATATGAAAGACTTTCCTTCCAAATTTTTATATAGAAATGTTGTTAGCCTATGTTCCTTATTAATGGGAATGACAGTTGGATTTATATTCACTTATTCCTACTTCTATTCTGCCTCTGTTTCTCCCCCCCCCCCACTCGACTGATGCTTTGTTTTGCATTTCCATGTGGTTTTACAACTTTGTCTCCCACGAACAGTTTTCACCCAACAGCAATACATATTTTTTTCTCTATGATGGCCAGAGGAAGGGCATTTTCATCTCTTTGGAATCAAAGAGTTATTTTTTCCTTTGAATTCGGATGGAAACTGATTCCCCACTGTGCAGTGTTACAGAGCTTTGAAAGTCCACTAAACATCTCCTTAAGAGCTGGGAAGGAGATGAGTTTATTATTTAAGTTATTTCATATCCATATTCCTTTGGGCTGTAATATACTTAGATTTCCACTGCTTTATCTTTTTTTGAAATTTAAGTGAATATGAAGATCTTTAACTAAAAAATTATTCATAAAACAAAGAAATATAACCAAAGGAGTTATTTCATATTTGCTCCTCTAATACCTTGCTGGTAATCTTGCAACTTAAAGAGTCTATCAGTTCAAGATGATTCCTCTTTAAACACGTGGCTAAATTACATGAAATCTGGCTGCTAATTTTCTAATTTTCTTAATAGAAGTTCTATTGATTCCATGGATGTTATGAGCTTTGGAAAATTAGTGAGGCAAAAGAAGAAATACAGTTCATATCCAAATATTTGTAAACCAGAAATGAATTTACTTTTAATACACCTTAAATTACAAATTTTTGAAATCTGGCCCTAACTCATGTATACTCACTTCGGTAGCCTCAAAATCTAATATTAATCTTTTTAATGTCCTCAATTTTAGTTTCTATGATGCCAATATAACTAGGTGAGTCACAAAAAATGATTTCAAATTACTGCTTTTGTACATCTGCTATACACAAAATAAAAAATAAATAGAATTCTTTACTTTTAAGTAGATTTTTAAAAATTGATGGACATATTACATATATAGCTATCCTACCTCAAAATAAAAAAATACATTATAAACTACTGATTTTTTAAAAGTCCATTGGGTTGTAAAGCCTGTTATGTAACAGTTGCTAAAATGGTCTACCAATAATTGTTTTGCAAAGTAAACACAGAAAATTCCAAGCAGAGGACTTCCAGTTTAGTTCTAACTCCTACAGACCTTGGAAATCATCATTCATATTCTTACAGTGAAAATGCTGGACAAATTAAAATTCAGTTTCAAGCCAAATTGCCATCCACAAAATCTGGAGACACAGGTGCATCCAGAGAGTTACAGCCAAAATATGCTAACCTACAGTAGAAGTTGCTGGGACAATAAATAAATAGGAACATTTCAATAGTAACCTTAATAAATCACTGGAGGCTGAGTGTGTATAAGCATGAGAGTGAGAAACTCATGAGGATCTCAATATTAGGAAGGCCACCATCCTCTTATGGGCTTTATCTTCAGAAAACCTACAAGATTCTCACTTTGAAGATCTGAAAAGGCCTCGTTGTAGCTCTAGCTGGGGAAGAAGAGTAAGCATTGGAAAATATCCCCAGAGCCTTCTCTGTAACAAAGGGCTACTCGTCAGGGAAGAAGACTTCCAGAGTCTACTCTCAGCTGGGGAAAGAACATTTCTCCTACCACAGCCTGCTCTAGCATTTGAGTCTCATCTTACTGGGAGCGACAAGTGTCAGAACTTCAAGACAAGCAGCATGGGGAGGTGAAAGAGTGCTCTACCACCGAAGAAACACTCGTGAAGGGCCCAGGCCTAACACACAGGCTTGTTACAACATCAAGATATGATCTGAAGGTTATAGAATATTGTCCTCTATCTATACCTTACCACAAGACAAATAGGCTTCAGTATAATGACAACTGAAAAAACTGCAAGACACAGACTCTTTCCGAGGAGGAGTACTTAGGCTAGCCAGGGTCAAGTGATAAGACAAAAAGAAAGGGGTGCTAAAGGAATTCAAATGCGCTGTCGCCAATAACCACATCTAACATAGAAATGAGTTCAAATCCTAGAAAGATTAACATATTATCAATCCCCACACAAAAGATCTATTTTCATCAGTAGCCTATAAAACATATCTAGTTTTCAACAAAAATCATAATTAATGCCAAATAGCCAGGAAAAAAAATTCAAAGAAACACAGTCTGAAGAGTAACGCATTCATATGAATCAAATTTATATATGACCCAGATCTTGGAATTATCAGAAAGAGAATTTAAAGTAACTATGATTAACTTTTTAAGGGCTCTAATGAAAAAGTAAACAACATGTAAAAATAGATGGATAATGTAAGTGGGAAGATGAAAATTCTAGAAAGCAAAAAACTATGTAACAGAAATCCCTGGATTGGATTCAGCAGTAGACTCAATATTGTAACAATTCAGTGACACTGAAGATAGATCAGTAGAAACTTTCCAAATGGAAATACAAAAAGAAAATAGAAAAACAGGAGCAAAATATACAAGAACTGTGGAGTAATTTCAAAAAATGTTACATACACATAATTTGAATGACTGAGGAGAAGAGAAAACAGAACAGCAAAAATATTTGAAGTAAGAAGGGCTGTGAACTTTCCAAAATTGAAAACACATACAAAACTACAGATTTAATAGCTCAGAGAGCATCACTCATGATAAATATCAATTTTTAAAAATCTCACACCTACACTTATCATATACAAACTGTAAGATACCAAAGACAAAGGGAAAAATCTTGAAAGAAAACAGAGCAAAACATTTTATTAGCAGAGGAACAAGGATAATATTACAGCAGACTTCTAATCATAAACCATTTAAGCAAGAAAAGAACAGAGTAAAACAGGGGAAGTGTTGAAAAAACCAAAAAAAAAAAATCTATAGATTGCTTTGGGTACTATAGACATTTTAACAATATTAATTCTTCTAATCGATGGGCATAAGATATCTTTCCTTTGATATGTGTCTTTCTCAATTTCTTTTATCAGTGTTTTTGTTTTCCTTATAGAGATCTTTCATTCATTTGGTTAAATTTATTCTCAGGTATTTTATTTTTTGTAGCTATTGTAAATGGGATTGCTTTCTTGATTTCTTTTTCAGATTGAATGCTGTAAGCCTATATAGAAATGCTACTGATATTTGTATGTTGATTTTGTATTCTGCAACTTTACTAATTTTTTTTTCTGTTCTAAGAGTTTCTTGATGAAATATCTAGGTTTTTCTAAATACAAGATTGTGACAACCTGTAAACAAGAAAGATTCAACTTCTTCCTTTCCAATTTGAATGTCCTTTATTTCGTTCTGTGTTCTAATTTCTCTAGCTTTCTGAAAAGTGAATTCAAAATGGATCATAGACAAATTATACAATTAAGACTATAAATTTCTAGAAGAAAACAGGAGAATATGTATGTAATCTTGGGTTTGGTGTTGAGATTTTAGATGGAATGCCAAAAACAAGATTTGAGAAAACAAAATTGGTGAGTTGAACTTTAGTAAAATTAAAAATGTCTTTTCTGTAAAACACACAGTTAAGAGAATGAAAAAATACTGAGAGAAAATATTTTCAAATCCCATATGTTATAAAAGAATTGTATCCAAAATATTCAAAGAACCCTTAAGACACAATAAGAAAAGAAAAAACTCAATTTAAAAATGGGCAAAAGATCTAACACCTTATCAAAGAGGATATTCAAGGATGTTATCAAAATGGCATAGTAGAAGCAATCTGAAAACCAAAAGCAACTGTCTAGTGCCAAGATTACCACCGCCAATGTCCCAGAACTTAAAACTGAGGCCAGGACAAGCCCTGGGCCACAGAGAAGTAAAAATCTGCAAACAGAAGCCAGAAAAAAAGATTTGAAATGTTCCCAATACAAAGAAATGATCAGTGCTTGAGGTGATGAATATCTCAATTACTCTGGATTATTACGCATTGTGTGCATGTATCAAGCTGTCACATATACCCCCCCAAATTGCACAATCATTTTGTATTAACAAAAAATAGGAAGATATACAAATGCCAAACAAATAAGGGTATGAACACATGCTGAACATCTTTTTATTTGTCAGTAGGAAAATTCAAATTGATACAATAGTGAGATATTACTGTACACTTGCTAGATAATTAAAAAATAAAATAAAATACTGTTTGTTGATGATACTGAACAACAGGAACCATCATTCATTGTCATTCATTGTTAGTGAAAATATAAAAAAGTACATCTGCTTTGGAAGACAGCTGAAAATTTCTTACAAAGCTAAATATAATCCTATTATACAGTCTTGCAGTCATATTCCTACTAGACATTTCCCTAATTTATTTGATAATTTAAATTTATAACAAAGCAAACACATAAATATTTATAGAAGCTTTATTTAAAATTGTCAAAAAACAGAAGCATTCAATATTTCCTTCAATAAGTGAGTGTATAAACAAGTATAGTATATCCATGTAATGGAGTATTATTTAACAATGAAAAGCGAAATGACCTATCAAGTCATACGAAGTATAAATTTTAAATGGATGCTGTTCCGTGAAAGAAGCCATTCTGAAAAGACTTCTTACTGCATGAGTTCATTTATGTGACATCCAAGAAAAGTCAACACTGTAGATATGATAAAAATATCAGTGCTTGCCAGGAATTTGGAATGGGAGTTGTTGAATAGATGAGGAACATGGTAATTTTATAGCAGTGAAACTATATTGTATACCACTTTAATGATATATACATGACATCATGCATTTTTCTTAAAACATGGAATTTTATAGCACAAAGAGTGGATGTTAATGTATGCAAACTTAAAATATCATTTAGGAGTTCAGGGACTCAAAGGATATAATGTAAATGTGAGAAGAGATTTAACTGTATTATGAATGTGTAAAACAACCTCATTGAAAGATGTTGAGGAAATCATGCCGACCTAAATGACTTTCCTATCAGTGGAGTCTGTAAAACTAAATGGAAAAGTAATGATATGTAGGCACTAGTTAAGATATGTATACTCTAGTTAAGCTGATAAAGTTGTTTCCTCTGGAGGTATGGGTTAACAATTCTGAAACCACTTTATGTGTGTAGTGGAATTGAACAATTAAATTAGTGAATGGCAGATGTTTGGAGCCAAGTTTCACACTGTTAGAACAGGAGTTTATAGCAAAATGAAAAGGATAGAATTATCTATGTGGTAGTTGATTACAATCAGAGACACCAGTATAAACCCATGATTAACTTAATATACATACATATAGAAATATTTACAGGTATATACATTGGACAGTATACACATCATATGTCCTTGTTCTATTAGCTGAGATTGCCCAGAAGGAACAAAACTTCCACAGTAATGAGCATCTTGTGCCCATATCTTGGTTTCTAAAATTATTCCCCAATAAAAGAAAGACTTTTTGGAGAAATAGATGATGCTAGGACTAAGGGTAGTAAATATAAAAGATGAGTCCAGAGCATCTTTGGAGCCTCTGAGAAGTAATTAGGTTTAGGTGAGGTCATGGGGTGGAAATTGTATAACATGATGAGATTAGTGCCCTTGTAAGAAGAGGAAGAGACAGCTCTGTCTTCTTTCTGCCGTATGAGGACATATCTAGAAAACACCTACCTGTAAACCAGGAAGAGGGCCATCACCTAGAACCAAATCTGCCGGCATCTTGATCTTGGACTTTGAAGCTTCCAAAACTATTAAAAACAAATGTATGTTCTTTAAACCACCCAGTCTACAGTATTTTGTTATAGCAGCCCAAGTTGACTAAGACAGTAAGCATCTTACTTAAGATAGAATATTACAAAAATTAGTGTTTTAACTCTTATTCTAGGATTTCATGATTGTGTTTCCTTGACATATATTTTTGAAGCTAGAAAAAATTATACACAGTGAGTTAAGAATATCAATCAATAATTTGCCAATTTACATGAAGATGTTTTCTAATTACAGTATAGTATATGTGGATGGGCAATATTGAGTTCTACAAAAACTACTTTTATCTTTAAGCCAAACAACTACAGATGAGAAAGGAACAGTGCAAGCTTTCCTCCCACTTTACACCCTCCCAAGGACTGGGAGAAAAGACAAAGTTAGTTCAATTAGATAAACTATCTCTGTATTGCAGGCATCTGGCTAACAATGGGGCCATTAGCCTGCTCTCTAGTTTCAGGCCTGAGCGAAAGAGTCCAGGTAGGTACACAATGAAAGTAACTAAGGAAAATTCATACAGCCTGTCTGCTGCCATATGTCATATCTGGATATGATACTCTGTTCTAGAATGAATAAACTGAAAAAAAAAATAATAACAGCATGAGGCCTAAAAGCCTATTCCTGAAAATAATAGATAAATAATATTACTGTGAAGACGCAAAAAAAGAATACATTTTGGTAAAACATTTTAAGTAAATTATAATGGGAAGTGAAAAATGTTAAATGTATTATCTGTGTGTTATGAATTAAATCAATTAAATGAATAAACACAGATTTAGAAATAAAAAATAAAAATACACTAACCGAAGAGCACACATATGCACAGATGGAAGTAAAACTCAGTGGAAATCAAGCAGGAAGGAGGGAAGAGGAGGGGATGGGTGAAAACCTCCCTAATGGGTACGATGAACACTATGCTCTCACTCAAGCATAACAAAAATGATTCATATAACCAAAAACATTTGTATCTTTGTAATTTTTGAAATTAAAAAAAGACAAAGACATGATAAATAAGAAGCCTATTACATATTGAGATAAGAAAAATAAAATTAGTGAAGATTTTTTTTTTTTTTTTTTTGAGACAGAGTCTCACTGTGTTGCCTGGGCTAGAGTGCCGTGGCATCATCTTAGCTCACAGCAACCTCAAATTACTGGGCTCAAGTGATCCTCCTGCCTCAGCCTCCCGAGTAGCCGGAACTACAGGCATGCACCACCATGCCCGGCTATTTTTTTCTATATATTTTTAGTTGTCCAATTAATTTCTTTCTATTTTTAGTAGAGACGGGATCTTGCTCTTGCTCAGGCTGGTTTCGAACTCCTGAGCTCAAACAATCCGCCCGCCTCGGCCTTCCAGAGAGCTAGGATTACAGGCGTGAGCCACCGTGCTCGGCCAGGTGAAGGGGATTTTTTAAAAGAAAAGGAACTAAATACTGGTCTTATTTGTAGTTATTTGCAATTCCAAAATCCAAAACATCCTTAAAATAAAAAGATTTTATAACTAACTCACTTCACGGTAAAACCTAACCTTAATTAACATAAGACTGGTTACAGTCTTTTTAAAATACAATCTACTATGTATTTTCACAGATTTTAGTGCATAAGCAGCCATAATTTTACTTTAAGAGTCAGTCTCAGGTACTGGGAGTGTTATATAATTGATGATATACATGTAATATTATCTTTTTAAGAAAAAAAATTCTAAATTCTGAAACAACTTTTGTCTCCAAGACTCCAGATAAAACATTGTAGACCTGTTTCTATTAAAATAATAAAAAGGCACATTGAGGATAGTAAAGAGCATACCCAACAATGCACAAATAATTACAAATTTAGAGCCAGCAATATAAAGACAGAGGATGAAGCAGAAAAGTTCTCTAAGAATATAGCAATCCCACTACTGGGCATCTACCCAAAGGAACAAAAGATATTCTATAAAAAAGACATCTGCACCAGAATGTTTATAGCAATACAATTCACAATTGCAAAAATGTGGAAACAACCCAAGTATCCATCAATACATGAGTGGATAATAAAATGTGGTATATGTATACCATGGAGTACTACTCAGCCACAAAAAACAGTGGTGATCTAGCACCTCTTGTATCATCCTGGATAGAGCTGGAGCCCATTCTGCTAAGTGAAGTATCACAAGAATGGAAAAA